>MQUG01003958.1:0-18357 GCA_007213375.1 Steinernema feltiae | reverse complement strand
CAAGCAGTTCGGGAACCTGAAGAGGAAAAGACAAACGACAAGAAGGAACTCGACGCCCTATTCACCGGAAACCACAAAGGGGAAACAGAGAAGAACCACGATGAACCTGAAATGACAAACACAAAGTTTATCATTGAGATGAATGACTCGGACGACGACAAAGAGAACCGAAGCCGGACTCTCGAAGCGAGAACGACGGGAGACCGCACCAACGCGTCACGATCGTAGCGGAACCAATCTGGCCGAGATAAAAGGCCAGCCCGTGAGGAAGAGAAGCACAGTCGTTCGTTCAGTGCATCGAAGCGCCGACGACCCCTCGAATTCCAGGGAAGCCATCGTCAGGATAACCGTCCACGAAGATCGACACAACGATCGCCATCACCATCGACATCAAGCTCATCATCGCCGACCTCAACCTAGTCGCCGCGAAGAGGCTCCAACGCGACCCACCCCCGTCGCCATTGGCACAAAGAGGATCGTCATCGCCACTAGGCTCTCGACATCATCCATAACTATTATTGTGTGCTATTAATATTTTATTCTCAAAGTAAAGCTTTGAAGTTGCAATTGATTATTTTTTTGCCAATTGGCGGCAATACCGCCGCAAAACAGCGCTGGACAGCAAAGTCAACCTCGCGGGGTTAGACCCACCCCAGGCGTCAGACAGCCTCTTTGTACTGCGGCTACATCGTCTTTCTAGCGTTTTCTAGGGCTTTCTGCAGAAGCGCTCCCTATTCTTCGTCTGTGGTGGGTCTAGCCCTGAGTTCACTAGATACTGCGGGAATAAAGTAAACAATAGAGAACTCAGTTTGCTGAATTTTAAAGTTTACTATCTATCGTGATCTGTGCTCGCTCTTGTAGCCACGCGGTTATTTCCCAAAATATATTCTCACAAATTAATAAACTGAACAAATAGTAAACGGACGATAACTGACGGTGGCGGCGGCGGAGAGCCTCTCGGAATGCTCTGGTAGCGGAGGGAAGGGGCACGCGGCAATCGGTCCAACTCGCTGATATGGTGCGGAATTTGGTGAGCGCTGTAGCAGACGCTCTCCTACTTGTGGCTGACCGACGGCTGAGAAACCTGAACTAGACAGAAATTGTTGATATCTGCGTGGAAGTCTGCTTACCGGCACCCTTGTTCTCCGAACCGCTGGTACTCGGTGCCGTGACAGTTTCATCGGCCTCCTCGCAGCGGGTTCGCGATGAGGTGATTCACGGTGTGCAGTTCCCCGGTCGCTAAGATTGCAATCACGGTGGCAAAATCCTGCAAGCGGCCTACACGCAATACCTTTGAGTAGCGGGCGTATGCAGTCTGTCCGGTAGCTCTGAAAAGCATGGGCGAATTATTTATCAATGTTCTAAAGAAGACTCACATTGCTTTTGCCACAAAATCTCCAACTGAATCATGTAAGAGAAGCTGTGCTTCCAGCGAACGCTATAGTGCGCTCTAGCTAACGTTCCAGCTCACCGGATCTGCTTCATTTGCTACCTAAAAGCAATTTCTATCTACATAGAGAGACTCATCCATGAGAGATCGTACCTGTGGTCCATTAATGCAGTCCGTTGTGCAGATGGCGCCAATGCCTTTTCTTGGTGAAAGACGCAAAGAAAGAGAACAATCGCGGCGACAGTTCACAGCTACTTAAAGAAGACCGTTTCGTCAATTTAGTACAGTTAAGCACAACTTACTCTATCCCATCGTCAATGAAGTCCTTTGTCGGACTCAGCAGACTCAGCTTGTTAGTTGCCACCCTGCAATCGCCACTTCCAGTCCTCACAGTGATGAGATGAACGAATGCGCGTTCATCTGGCACCGTAATTGTGATTTGGTTGCCTGAGCTGCTGAAAACCAACAGAGCTAATGTAAGTAATGACATTTGAGTCTAACGTACCGCACTCTTAAACCGCGAATCTCGCAAAACATTCCGTAGGGTGATAATAGCGACTGTGCGGTGTGTGCAATCGGTAACTCGATGAGCCGCATTAATCCAAAAGACGTTTTTTTGGCCGCGTTTTCTAAAGCTAAATTAAAGCTAAATCGAACACAAAGCTCGCAAACCTCCGATTGAAGAAAGAACGCGAGACGTCGACTGCCGATCGGTGAGAAGAGCAAACGCACGGCTGGCGCAGCAGCGAGTGAAGAGGCAGCCGCCTCTGTCCTCCGTCGCGTGGTCGTAAAACCGGCGATCGATTTTTGGCGCGAAAACAGAACGATATGCGACTATACCGTGGCAATTCCTCAATTGCAATCGCAAAAGACGATTCCAACGTTCCCAATCACAAGTCAAGGTTTATCCCTCGGCCAGCAGATCGGTAGTCGGACATAAGACCTAAAACCAAAGCACTCAATGCCAACAGACCCTACGAAAAAGGCCCGGAAAGAGATGAGACCCAATCGCTGGAATCGCTGGAAACTTCTGCGCTCCAATCAAAATCACAAAACCAACAACAACAAAACAAAGGAAAAAAGGAAACAAATAAGACGAGGAGAGACTTCATTTCTGTCAGTAGCGGAAACAGAAGCTTGGTTTGAATGCGTCGCGGCGACTGTAGATGAAGACACCGATGAGCAAGAAAAAAGAGCAGTAGATCATCATTCGAAGCTTCGGTTACACTATTCTATTACCGTCCGAAGCAGTTTACTGCCGTCCGAACGGTAACTCCACCGCCCGAGAACAGTTACGGCCGTCCAAATATTTTCCCTTCGTCGTCGAGCGGGTTTCCCGCCGTCCAAGGCAGTTTAGCACCGTCCAAAGACTTTTGCTCCCCAGCGCTCAAAAAATTCAACAAAAGAAGAGCCAAAGAAGCATCTAGTTTATGAACTAAAACTAATAATGACCTATAGTATCATCAAAATCATCAAAATCTGATCCGAAAATGTGATCTTCCTCTTTAATGGGGTCGTCCTCAGCGTTAGATAGACGGGCACGGCGCTCGTCAACTTGCTCGGCCGTTTCTGTGAAGTCAGTTTCACGTCATAGTATAGTATAACCGAGACTTTTTCACTAACAAGTTCTTCCAGCAACGAGGGAAGAGGCAGCTGCCTCTGTCCTCCGTCGCATGGGCGTAAACCCGCGATAAATTTTTGGCGACGTTACCATTACAAGCGGTTTTCCTATTAACGTTGACCACTTGTTAGTGATCCAATCGCACTTTTGAAACGAGACCAAAGTAAGTCAATTAAATCTGAAATAACCCTCATGAGCAATTCATAAGTCGCGATTGTCCGAAATTACCATGTTTTGAAGATTTTCCGCGCATGGCTCCCGACAATGCGGAAAGATTGGACCACGATTGATCCGCTCTTGATTGATCAACGAATGTAGAGTTTATATACAACAGCTTCAATAAAATCCGTTCGATGTTCGCACGAAAACTGCGAAGAAAGTTTAGAACTACCCTTCATTGTGCAATTCTTAAGCGACAACAGATTCCTAACGCGAAAACTCAATTTCGCACCTTACAATAAGGTTAAACGAAGTGATATCAAAGGTCAAAACTGTATTGGACGCATTGCATACAAACTGACGCAAACTGTGAAATGAACACGTGTTAAAGATTTTAAGTAGTCCCCAAATAGCTAAACAATGGCTAATCTATGAGGGAGTACAATCAGCACAGCGGGCCTAGCAGTGTGGAACCAAAATTCAGTGGTATTCCGATTCAGA
Source organism: Steinernema feltiae (assembly GCA_007213375.1). Classification (NCBI taxonomy): domain Eukaryota; kingdom Metazoa; phylum Nematoda; class Chromadorea; order Rhabditida; family Steinernematidae; genus Steinernema; species Steinernema feltiae. The sequence goes on along the minus strand of MQUG01003958.1, from coordinate 14,686 downwards.
TACATTCTCTCTCTGCCGTGAGAGGAGAAATTCAACGAGCAGCCGCTCAACATGAAAGCGACCGAAAGCGAAAGCGACATAGAGAAATTACAAGCGCACATTAGCGTCCGGCAATCCTTTTTTGTCCATTCAACGATATCTTGGGGGTTCATTTGGTTTCACATGTGTCCAGCTTATCCACTGTTCCATGTTGGAGAAGGCGAAGCGAAGCGAGAAGGTTTCTCAATTTGTTGTTAAACGGAAACTCAAGAACGAAAACAAAAGCAAAATTGCGTCTTATCCTGTTGACAATGGGCGTTTGAGTGTATGCGTCGGCCAAAATCAAATTATTCTTTTCGCGCCAATCTTTCCCTCTAAATTTCAAAAATTGGCGCCAAATGCGTGGTTTGCCGCCAAATTGTCTTTACCGCAGCTGCTTAGGCTAAGTTCAGTTGTGAATAGCGGTCGACTGTCCGTGCGACGCGTTTTCAACTGAAAGTAGGTTTTCTGCGATGATTTTTTGCATTGAGATGATTCTCAATCTTTATTGGAATTTTTTCTGATGTTTTCACGCTCATCGTAACACTTTAAGTTGCACAAGTGAAAAGATCAGAATTGTGTCAAGCGCACCGCATTGATTATCTACATTTAGCAGAAAATTTCCGCTGAACAGCCAAGCTCGGGTCTGACGGTTCGAACGGTGCACACATCGGTTATTCACGCGCATCTCCTTCAAAACAAAGTAAGTTTTGATGCTGGAAACTTCATTGTAAATCAGCTTTTCTGGTTTTGTAGCTATTTAGCGACGTTTCCATATCGTGAAGCCAATTTGCCTCCGCTGCTCTCTTCCTCTCCTCACCGGTAACGACCCTCGCTAGCAAGGCACAATCAGATCCGAGCATGCACTTCAAGCGACGAATGATCGCAATTCTGCACGTCGGCGCCGGTAATTTGATTTTCCTTTGTTTCGGTTCTTTCATTCCCTTCAAATCAGTTTTCGTTTTGTGTTTTCGAACCCGCTTAATGCGGCATTAATCGGCTCTAGGATGGCACAGCCTAGTAACTAACTCATTGGTGCTCGGTCGCTTTCATGTTGAGCAGCCGTTCTTTGAAACCGAACGATCAACGAACGGTCTGGGAAGGGCGCGCGAAATTTAGTCCAAATCTCGGCGATTTCGTGAGCACTCAAAATCCATTACTTGTATCACTTTAGATAACGCAAATCTTCCGCATTGAACGTTCAGGGAAGAAATCCACCGATCCATTGGGCAACTACATGCCCGCCCATCTGGAATGTGCTGACCGGCGTTCTTCGTTATGATCGACAACGAAGGAGAATGGTCGATTTTCTCGCGAGGACATTCTTTCTGTCCTCGCGGAAAGCGTCGCAGAACGGAGAAGCGCTCAAGAGGACGAGCAGGCCGTTCTCGACGCGCAAGCGGCTTGCGGGCTCGCGGACATCAAGGTGGAGCCGGAAGGCTACTGGTACTTACTTTCCTCGCACTAAATGTCTAATCATGTCTAATTCAGTTGTGAATAACGGTTGCCGAATACATGGTTTGCCGCCAAATTGGCTTGACCGCAGCTGCGCGTTCAGTTGCGAATAGCGGTTGCCTGTCGACTGTCCGTGCGACGCGTTTTCAACTAAAAACAACCTCGCTAACTGCAGAGATTAGAACATTGGATTCAGTGCGCTACTCCGTGCCTCTGTAATACAATGCTTGTGTGAAGGCTTGAAGGCTTGATGAAAGACGTAACTGATTAAATATTGAAGAGGGCAACTTGGGTCACATTACAAAGTTGTCGCACATTGTGTCCAGCGTCGCCGTGTGTGGTCGAAATACCGAGTTCAAGCATAACTTTCAATTAAAGCAACCTGTTCCAGAGCCCGCGTGCGAGGCTATGAGTACAAAAGACAAGCGGGAGCGTTGTGCAACATGCAAAATGTGTGCTTTGAACATTTCTGAACTTCAGCTGTGGTATATTTATAATTTAACAAAGGCAGCAATTACGTATAAGTAACACTGGAATACGTTGATCTAAGCTTCTGGCAGGCTTCATCATGTCGGCAGCAGCAATAGATCGAATCGGCTTCTTTATCGAAACTGCAGAAGGCAACATTCCCTTTGTTGTGCAGCAGTTCGTACTCGCAGAGTGCGCGGCCTCTGGACTCTAGATTGTTCACATCGTTCTGCTCCATGCAACCGCTGACGGCAAAGTCGAGAATATGACTCGAGCGCTCCATGTAGCAACCAATCGCACTCCTTTTTGCGGGATTTGTATCGCACGATTTCAGGAATCCATTTTCATCTCGACAGGACTGAAATATCAGTTTACTTAATGATGTCCGAAGAAATCCTCACGATTTGCTTCCTCTCGCCCCATTCTTGAATATTAACTGTGGTGCGATTTAAGTGTAACCGTATCGCAGACTTCCACAAATCCTCCCCATTACTTTCCTTGCCTCTGGTGCAGCACAATGTCGCTCGGATAGTGGAATCGTAATAACAACTCTCTTTCCGATACAGATCCAAATTACACGTGAAATTCTTGAATTCGTCGAATAGTGACAGTGATGTACTGCTGTTGTAGCTTCCCATTGTAGTCTTCATGTCTTAAAAATAGTAATAGAGAAATAGAGAAATCCAGTGTGTCCTTAGAGCATACCACCGTCGACATCTTCATGAAGGCGCATGTAACAGTAAGTGGATTCCTTGTTCTGATGAACCGCTCGACCGGCAAAGGGAACAGTAGCGTTTGCTTCACTATGTTCATAACATCGTCCTGACAACTGAAACCGGACTTTTAAACATGATAATAACGAGCAAGTTACCTTGTTCTTCGTTTTCTCGCTGGCCGTATCAACAAAACTGGCGATATACGCCGTATCCTTACGGGAGCGAACGCTCAACACAGTTATCCATGGAATACCCGCTCTACGCCTTTCAATGAAACCGGGAGGATTATTGGGGCATTTCTTCACGTATTCATCAACAGCGAGTGTCAGGTTATATACTGCGAACAAGCAAAGACGCAAATTTTTGTCTGATACCTTATTATCTTTATACGTGAACAAAGACTGCGCTTCACGAGATGCGTCATTTATCTCCAACATGCTAACAGAGTCCCAAGACTGCACGCAGCGATCGATGATAAATTCAGGAAAGTCTAAATCAAGAGGTAGAGGACACAGGCGTTCCATTCTCGGTAAGCGTGTTGGTTGGCGTTTTCGTGCAAAAAGGTCCTAAACACATTAGCTATAAAACTAGATGTAAAGCTCACGCGGGTCATACATTTGTTGGTTTGTGGTTGCAGAAATGTCCTCGACAACAACAGCTAAATTTCATCTCGTTGATCTCGCTTCTGGCGTCAAATGGACAAATGACCGCATCTTCTTCGTTTCCGTAAACTGTTTCACACTGGAGTTTCATAGATTTCGAATCATAACAGTCCGCTGGATGAGTAGCGGTCGCGTAGACTTCCCGTGCAACTTCTGTCTTCCTTCCGCTGAACTTGTACTTTGCCGTGGTCATGCAGATCTGCAAATCGATTCTCTCAACTCTGTTAAACGAAGAGACTCTACCTGTTTGAAGTGCTCATCTATAAAATCAGACCATCTTAGGTGAGTTTTTCGTACAGGGCTAGTTTCCCAATCATCGGATGGACGTTTCTTAGAGTAATCAAAAGTATGTGTGACATTGTCCGTTACAGCGCAGAATGACTTGATTCCTGAAGAAGAAATTAATTCTTCATTGGAGAGATCACTTGTTGATGACAACGTTTCCGGAATGTCCTTGTAGAAATCGTTGTTATTTCCGTAAAAACAACACAAAATGTCGTAGTTGTATGGACCAACTCTTCTCAGGCACTGGCCATTCTCCAATCCGATGCGCTGTAAACAACGTCTTTTCGATACACGAAACCGATGAAATAACTTACGTTGGTAATACCTTCCCTATGCAGTTTACAGAGTTCCTCAGGTCTACGGTCTAGTTTATCCATTTCATAGTTCCGTGCATTTCTGGTCAATGAAGGCTGCCCAACGTCTAGTTCATAGCTAGAGCTTATGTCAAATTCAAACGTACAAACATCAAGACCGTTTTCGATCGGTTCCTAAAAGCGGACAACATATAAACATAGTTAAGTCATCGCATACATAAACTCCATTCCGATTTCTACAATGAGCGGTCCGCAATTCTCGGACGTATTCACCGTTTTCAGTCGTTTTTCCGCTGTAACACTCGAATCTATGCTCGCTGAGATTTTCCGGAATGCAATTGATGAAGCTGGTCAGAATGTATTGCTTCAGCAGGTGCTCTTCCTTTAAAAAAATTGACAGATTAGGAAAAACTCAACTGAAAATAACCATATGAACGCCAACGAGTTTTTGATTAATCGTCTCGTTCGCGGAAGCTCGGCAAGCAACGTAGTAGACGTCGAACATTCCGTTTCCATTGCGCCAGTATCCTTTCCCAAAAACAACTTCTCCTTCTGGGTAGAACTGCACGAGGTCTTCGTAGAAGACGTTGTATTCGTTGTCTCCATCGTGGACATTACTGCCTGGCTTCAACGTGTTCAAGTTCATCCAGTACACGCATGCAGTTCCATTGACACTGACAACGTAGTCGCTGAACGGATCACGACAAAACAACGCAGCAGTTACTGAAGAAAAGAATCGCACAGTTCCACACGAGCAGAAGAGACAAACAACTAACCTGAGGTGCAGAAGACAGCGATGTGGAGGACGAAGAGGGATCGAGAGGGAACCATCTCCCGGTGCGCGACTCGAATTGAAGTGACCGAAAGACGAGGTGATCGGCCGACATCTGCAACGATCGAGACAACTCAGCACGTGCAGAAAGCAGAAAGCATTCACTAAAGTCACGTATTCTAACGCGGAACACGTCGTCACGTTGATCTGTCTCGTAAATAATAAGAAGTCGTCACATAGGAAACGCAAAAAGAAAACTGCTGTCGTCGCGGGACCCTCTTGGCCGCGCTGATGTTGTGAAATCCGAGTTCAGGAGCTTATTGTTAGCAGAACGCTGCGAGTCGGCCGATGACCAAACGACGTGTGCGTGACACGCGTTGAGAAGCGGAGGCAATCATTCCACCATCTGAGCGCCACCAACATCGCATTAAATACGAGCTAACCTGTTTCCATTCGGTCAGTATCGGATGGCCAGTTGTGTGCCTGTGTGCGCGAGCGCTGAAACAAGCACATGCAAGAGGTTCCTACCACGACAAGAGTTTTCTCGTTGTGTTTGGCTACGTGGCACCTGAAACTCCTTGCGCCCAGACAGATCGACGTTTCTGCGTTTACTTTACTTTGGTCTGCTTTCTGCACGTGCTGAGTTGTCTCGATCGTTGCAGATGTCGGCCGATCACCTCGTCTTCCGGTCACTTCAGTTCGAGACGCGCACCGGGAGATGGTTTCCTCTCGATTCCTTTTCGTTCTCCACATCGCGGTCTTCTGCACCTCAGGTTAGTTGTCTCTTGTGGATCTTTGCGATTCTCTTCTTCAGTAACTGCTGCGATGTTTTGTCGTGATTCGTTCAGCGACGACGTTGTCAGCGTCAATGGAACCGTGTGCGTGTACTGGATGAACTTGGACACGTTGGAGTCCGGCAGCAACGTCCACGATGGAGACAACGAATACAACGTCTTCTACGAAGAACTCGTGCAGTTCTATCCAGAAGGGGAAGTTGTTTCTGGAAAAGGATACTGGCGCAATGGAACCGAAATGTTCGACGTCTACTACGTTGCTTGCCGAGCTTCCGCGAACGAGTCGATCAATCAAAAACTCGTTGGCGTTGATATGGCAATTTTCTGTTGAATTTTTCTTAATTTGTCGCTCATTTTAAGGAAGAATACCTGGAGAAGCAATATATTCTAACGAGCTTCATTAATTGCATTCCGGAAAATCTCAGCGAGCATAGATTCGAGTGTTACAGTGGAAAAACGACTGAAAACGGTGAATACGTCCGAGAATTGCGGACCGCTCATTGTAGAAATCGGAATGGAGTTTACGTAAGCGATGACTGAACTATGTTTATATGTTGTCCGCTTTTAGGAACCGATCGAAAACGGTCTTGATGTTTGTACGTTTGAATTTGACATAAGCTCTAGCTATGAACTGGACGTTGGGCAGCCTTCATTGACCAGAAATGCACGGAACTATGAAATGGATAAACTAGACCGTAGGCCTGAGGAACTCTGTAAACTGCATAGGGAAGGTATTACCAACGTAAGTTATTTCATCGGTTTCGTGTATCGAAAAGACGTTGTTTACAGCGCGTCGGATTGGAGAATGGCCAGTGCCTGAGAAGAGTTGGTCCATACAACTACGACATTTTGTGTTGTTTTTACGGAAATAACAACGATTTCTACAAGGACATTCCGGAAACGTTGTCATCAACAAGTGATCTCTCCAATGAAGAATTAATTTCTTCTTCAGGAATCAAGTCATTCTGCGCTGTAACGGACAATGTCACACATACTTTTGATTACTCTAAGAAACGTCCATTCGATGATTGGGAAACTAGCTCTGTACGAAAAACTCACCTAAGATGGTCTGATTTCATAGATGAGCACTTCAAACAGGTAGAGTCTCTTCGTTTAACAGAGTTGAGAGAATCGATTTACAGATCTGCATGACCACGGCTAAGTACAAGTTCAGCGGAAGGACGACAGAAATTACACAGGAGGTCTACGCGTCATCTCGTCATCTAAAACACTGTTATTCGTCGAAATCGGAACTCAAATGTAAAATGCTGTATGGAAACGAAGATGCGGTCATTTGTCCATTTGACGTTAGAAGCCAGATCAATGAGATGGACGTTAGATGTTGTTGTCGAGGACATTTCTGCAACCACAAACCAACAAATGTATGACCCGCATGATTTTTTATCTGGTTATATATTTTGTGTTTAGGACCTCTTTGCACGAAACCACTCATTGTCAGTGGCGGTACCGAATATGGAACGTTTGTGTCCTCTACCCTTTCCTTCTCCCTTTCCGCAACTGGGCAACATCTGCCTGCGGTCTTGGGACTCTACTAGCATGTTGGAGATAAATGAGGCATCTCGTGAAGCGCAGTCTTTGTTCTGGTTGAAAGCTAAAGTACGCGACGAAAACTTGGGCTCGTGCCGGTTGGCGGAATATAACCTGACACTCGCTGTTGATGAATACGTGAAGAAATGCCCCAATAATCCTCCCGGTTTCATTGAAAGGCGTAGAGCGGGTATTCCATGGACAAGTGTGTTGTGCCGTAAACGCCATAATGGCACGGCGTATAACGCCAGTTTTATTGACACGGCCAGCGAGGAAACGAAGAACAAGGTAATTTGCTCGTTATTATCATGTTTAAAAGTCCGGTTTCAGTTGTTAGGACGTTGTTATGACCATAGTGACGCAAAGGCTACTGTTCCCTTTGCCGGTCGAGCGGTTCATCAGAACAAGGAATCCACTTACTGTTACATGCGTCTTCATGAAGATGTCGACGGTGGTATGCTCTAAGGACACACTGGATTTCTCTATTACTATTTTTAAGATTTGAAGACTACCGTGGGAAGCTACAACAGCAGTACATCACTGTCACTATTCGGCGAATTCAACAATTTCACCTGCAAATTGGGTCGCTATCAGGAAAAGATATGTTATTACGATTCCATCATCAAATCAACGTTGTGCTGCACCAGAGGCAAGGAAAGTAATGGGGAGGAATTGTGGGTGTACGCGATCGGTTTCCACTTAAATCAGACCATAGCGAGTATTCAAGAACGGGGCGATAGGAAGCAAATTGTGAGGATTTCTTCGGGCATCATTAAGTAAACTGATATTTCAGTCCTGTCGAGATGAAAGGGGATTCCTCAAATCGTGCGATACAAATCCCGCAAAAAGGAGTGCGATTGGTTGCTACATGGAGCGCTCGAGTCATATTCTCGACTTTGCCGTCAGCGATTGCTTGGAGCAGAACGATGTGAGCAATCTGGAGTCCAGAGGCCGCGCACTCTGCGAGTACGAACTGCTGCACAACAAAGGGAATGTTGCCTTCTGCAGTTTCGATAAAGAAGCCAAAGCGATCTATTGCTGCTGCCGACACGATGAAGCCTGCCAGAAGTTGCGAAAAACGTATTCCAGTGTTACTTTTACGTAATTGCTGCCTTTGTTAAATTCTTGCTTTGAGTGACTGGTACTGGTATCTGGCTTGGTGTTCGTGTTAACTGACGTAAGCGCATCAGAAGTGCTATTCGTAAGAAACTGACCTTTCCGAGTCTATGAAGAGTCTTTCTAATCAGCTGATCCCAATCGCACTACTCATCGCGAACTGTGAAGCCTAAAAAGACTCATCAGCCGAACTTTACTTGTGAGAATCCAGAGGAATTTGAACTCCGAAGTAAACGAAATTTTTGTTCACCACTTCGGCATTCTACCTAATTCTCGTGGTTCCAATCAATCCAATTCCAATTATCGGTCGGCGATCTACGTTTCTTGCGTTTTCGCATCGAATTGTCGGCGCAGCGACTTGATTTCATTCCATTTCAAATTTAGAGGTCCCACAGCGAGTGTAGTCCGTGCGTTCGCTCATCGGCATACATCATGCGACGTGGCTCTTCGAATTATCGCCTACGTGCCGTGATTGAATTTTGACAAATTCCGTCTTTTCATCCTCATATCGTGCGATCGCGTCAATTCCTAACCATATCGAGTTTCTCTGCTTCAGGTCGAAGATGTCTACCGTCCGATTCGAGCTGCCCTACTGCGATAACCCGGTCTGGACTGGTTTTACTTCAGAAAAGACGGAAGTCAAAGGATTCGAAGTGTAAAATTGCGTCGCGTTGTCGAGAAGATCTAATTGTTTGTTTAGGTTCGTCGATGGCGAGTTCTGCGACCGCATTTCTACGTTCGAACTTCGACGCGTTGTGATCCACTGTTCTCCTCTTCAAAACAAGAATTGCTGCATTTGGAATTGTGAATTTGGACCTCTCAAGTGCGTCGGCTACGATAGTGCCCGTCGACCTCGCCGACGTCGTATTCCGCCCAAGTTAACGTCGTTTAAGAGTGCTCCTGGTGGATACACCGTAAGCTCGATCTCGTTGCTGCTCACTTTCATTTCTGACGTTTAGCGGTTTGGCATTGAGTCGACCGTTGTCAAGTTCCCCTCCACAAGCAGCACTGCAACCCATGGCTTTCTATTTAATTTGGCGACTGACGATGTCGATCTCTTTGTATTGAGAGACGCGGGGAATAAACAATTCCAAGTGAATGTTGAGTTCGCATTGGAGAAGTGAGTTGATTCACTTCATGCTTTGCAATTTCGTGTTTGCAGATCCACGCTGATCGATCTCTCCGCTCCCAATAACAAATTGATTGAATCTCCCGAGGATGCTGCGCAGGTCGACGTGGAAGGAGAGAAACTGTGGCTTCCGAAATCGGTAAGCACGGCTAAGAACATGCTCTGATAGCTTTGTGGGTCTGTTTCAGCTCCTCAGCTCGAAATCTCCCTTCTTCCATGCTCTCTTCAACGGTGACTTCTTGGAGAAACGCACTGGGGAGTTTGTCCTGCGAGAAATCCAGTTGTCCGAGTTCATCCACTTCATTGCTACACTTTGTGGTTATCCGGTGACGATTGACGGTTTGTTTCTTTGTTCTATCCTTCTCCAACTCTTGATTTCAGATCATTCGGTCGAGTATCTGTTCAAACTGGCCGATTACTTCCAGTGCGACGCCGTCAACAACCTGTGCGGGGATTTTTTGCGCGAGTGTTTCAGTCTTCATCGTCAGCATTCTTTTTGTGAACTTCCAGTGGAACGCATTGTGATTCTCGCTGATCGGTATTATCGCAGCTACGAAACTATCAACGTCATGCTAGGATATATGAGAGCTGCACAGATTAGAAATGTGTTGCACAGCGACGTGACCGAAAGGACTCTCGATATTGCAAGACAGTGGCTAGGAATGAGCGGACCTAGACCACTCAGACCAAGGTGGTAAAGTTGTCCCGTTTCTGTTGTTTACATTTTCAAGTTTGTCATTGTGTTTCCAGAACAACGTTCTTTGTTTTTATCGTTTGAACGTGTCGCATCCTCGTTTAAGGTCTTCGCAATTGCATTCGCCTGTACCTCATCGGTTGAACTGATGGAATGGTCGAGGCCGAACTGCTATCACATGTGATCTCGTTCTCCACTGACATGGGTGTGAGAAATAATGAATGCCTAATTCTATCGTCAAATTCGATCGACTGCGCGGTTGATTGTGCTGCGTAGCAATGTCGATTCCGTTGCGGACGTGTCAGAGGCGCGACGACGACATCAGAATTCACGCGAACAGACGTGGCCCGCGTTCCGAGCGAGATCTGATAGTTAGTTGAGCTAGAGAGCGTTGCGAGCACGGACTGACGCTAGGCTAGATCACGGGGTGTCAGAGGGCGCATTAATTGAGCTTCAAGGATGCGATTCGTGTTCGGGTTGTCACAACTCGTGCATTTGGGTTGATCCGTCTGTCTGGCCGACTTTTTTTCATCGGGACTTTTATAGCAATCAGCAACAAATTCGCCTTCCGCGTTAATTTTCGATCATTCGCGAATCCGAAGAACAGCGTGAACAGAGCAGCGGAGTGACTGCAAAGAAAATAACGCTTTTTACATGATCATCTAAATGTAAATACTTTGATCGGGCCGCATCAGGAAGGTCCTAAGCTAGAAAGAATCGACCTTTCCTGCACGAAAGACGTCTTCAGATAACCTGCACTCCAATACCCAGGCTATAATAAGATCAGCGTTTCGAGGAGAATAGTACGAGCAGCCAGGCGGTTGTTTGGTTGATATGCGACCGCCGGAGCCTTTTATATCTCTCGGAACCGTCAACAGAACGATTCGACTTCCGCGTTGCGTTCACAAACAGGACTTTCGATGATCGCTGACTCCGACGATCAGCGTCAACAGAGCAACGGAGCGCCTGGGAACGGAATATTCAGAGATGCGTGAAAAGTGCGAATTTTCCCAAAAAGGAAACACGCACCCACGACTGTCACACCACGAACAATCGCACTTTGAAGCCACAAACACCTTCACTTCCGCCCGGTGTTTTGCGCGTCTTTGAAAAGCTTTAAAAGGGCCCGGCCGGCGCAGTCCAACCAACAACTCACCAACCGCCCATGATCACTCCGAAGATTCTGTTCGCAGTTCTGCTCTTCGCCAGCGGCGCCAATTCCGTGCGGGAAGTCGTCGATCTTGCCGAGGTAAGCGAAGATGCTTTCGATCAGGCCTCCAACATCGTTTCAGGAACCAAAGGAGCGCGTAGAACCATTTGGAGCCGCGCAGGGAAACCGCTCAAAACGCCAAGCGTCCGCTCTCGACCACCCGAAGAACATATGGGAGGGCATTGGGACGCTGTTTCCAGGCGTCAACTACTTCTTCGACCCGTCGACAAGTGAGTTTTGTGATGCACTGACCTCACCCACTTGCTTTACAGGCCCAGAGGGCACGGCGGCAATGCGACAGGCGATCGCGTTCTACGAGGCGAACACGTGCATCCAATTCAACGACATTGGCGTCCAGTCGGTTGCGAGATGGCAGCTTCGCTTCATAGCGGGTCCCGTGTGCTACGCCCAGCTCGGCAAGAAGTTTCTGGCAATTTCTGGCACGCCGGAGAACTCCACGCTCGGGCCGGAGTGCGAGAACATGACGGCGATGAGCCGGTTGATGGGCCGCATACTCAACTTGCTGAACGCGCAGTCGCGTCACGACCGCGACGATTGGCTCTGGGTCGACCTGGACAACGTCGTCGAGGAGCACAAGGACCAATTCATCAAGAGCAGCGTTGCGGAGAACAACAACTACGGATTCCGCTACGACTACCGGAGCATCATGCACGACACGCCAGCGTGAGCGCCGCCAGTCGCATCAGAGTTTGCAACGTTGAGTGTTTAGAGCGTTCGCCATCGACAACTCCAAACCCGTCATGGTGGCCTACGACCCGAACTACCAGATGGCGATCGGGGCGAGCCACGTCCCCACGTTCACCGACATCGCGCAGCTCAACAACCTCTACGCTTGCAGTGAGTCCCGGCGGTCAGTAGGACCCTGCAATGAGCGTCGATTCAGATGAGTGCGCGGCTAGTGGCACCGAATGCGCCCGTGGCGGCTACCCGCACCCCAAGAACTGCTCACAGTGTCTTTGCCCGAGCGGATTCGGCGGAGACGACTGTTCGCAGCGCCAGGCGCCCTCGCATGACCTCACCTGTGGCGAGACGATCGCAGCGGAAGTCGGCTGGATGACTTTCGCGCAGAAGAAGGTCTGTGGCAACGGCCTGAACGCAACAGGGGACGTCACGAACCCCTCGCTGTGCACCTACCACATCGAGGCGCCTAAGGGACACCGCGTCGAGTTCTACGTGGACTTCATTGGCTACGACGACATCAACGACGCCCTCTGCCGCGCCCAGTGCAGCGCCGGTGGACTCGATTTGAAGGGCCACGACAAGGACTTTCGCCCCGAGGGCTACCGCCTCTGCTGCTCTGCGCAGCTCGGCCAGGCGTTCCACACCGTCGGCAACCTCCTCGTCATACAAGCCTTCAACAACTTCCGCTACACCGACTTCCAAATCACGTACAGAATCGGTTAGCGCGCTCTGCCGCACCCCTTCTGATCCAAGATTCAGATCCATGCGGAGCGGACCTGACTGCGACGCCGCAATTCCAGTGGCTGACTTCGAACAACGTGGTGGGGGACGGACGACACGAAACGGCCGACCGCAACAACCCGAAGACGTGCACGTGGACGATCGAAGCGCCCGCGGACTCGAAACTCATCTACGCGGTGAACTTTGTGGGATTCGACGGCAACCGCTCCGCGTTGTGCCACTGGAATTGCTGGTACGGCGCGGTAGAAGTGCAGGGCGACCACACCCTGCAGTTCTGCTGCCCCAATCAGAACAGCCAACTTGTGCGGAACGAGGGAAACAAACTGACCTTGAAGGTAACGAACATCTTCCGCTTCACCGAATTCAACTTCCGATACGCGATCGGTAGGCTCCCGTGCTTGAGCAACCATGAGCACACCTTCCTTCAGACTCCTGCGCCGATGCGACGACCGTATGCTTGAACGGCGGCGTCCCCGACCCGGGCAATTGCGGGAAATGCGAGTGTCGCCCGGGATTCATCGGCGAGGACTGCTCTATGCGTGCTACGCCTACCGGGGCATGCCGTGGAGCTGCGGCACGACGCACCTGGCGACGGACTACTGGCAGTGGTTGGAGCGCAAGCACGTCGTTGGCTTTGACAGCTGGTGGCCGCTGAACCCAAACAACCCCGCCAGGTGCACCTACATCATCGAGGCTCCCGAGGGGAAGCGCATCGAGTACGCCATGAATTATGTCGGATTCGACGGCAACGAGAACGGTCTGTGCACACCCAACTGTGAGAACGGCGGCGTCGTGGTGCGCGGCCACAACGCGTTTTGGCATCCCGAAGGAGAGAACTTCTGCTGCCACAACGACTACAACACGCTGCGGACGAGCGGCACGAATCTCCTGGTGCTGCAGGTGTCCAACTCGCTCCGCTACACCGATTTCCAGATCGCCTACCACGTTGTGTAATACCGTATCTATGCTGTGTGCTGTCTAATTGTAGTGTCCAGGTTGAACCTCGACGCTTTTATCCTAATAAGTCAAATAATAAATCAACAATGTAAAAATTGTGGCGGTGAATTTGTGTTTGCAACAATTGAGGGCTAAAAATCTCGAGCATTTGTTTCTAAGAGAATCTTATGCCTGCAGAAGCCCTCAGAACCAGTGCGCAGTGGAGCGGCCCGCCTGCCATTGATTAGGAGGCATGACCATGACCAGCCAGCAGTTCTCGAATCAGCACGAACTGGGCTTAGGCTTAGGCTTGTGGGTGAGAGGCCTGGCAGACGATTTGGAATGTTCGTCTGTGGCAGGCCGCCCCGTTAACTGACAATTGCTGCTTGCTTTTATAAAAAGCAGCGCAGTTCTATTGCTTGTCTGCAGCGGTGTGGAGAGAGCCAGACGAACAGAGACCAGATTTGATAACTATTTTTGCATGCCACAGACGAACATTCCAAATCGTCTGCCAGGCCTCTCACCCACAAGCCTAAGCCTAAGCCCAGTTCGTGCTGATTCGAGAACTGCTGGCTGGTCATGGTCATGCCTCCTAATCAATGGCAGGCGGGCCGCTCCACTGCGCACTGGTTCTGAGGGCTTCTGCAGGCATAAGATTCTCTTAGAAACAAATGCTCGAGATTTTTAGCCCTCAATTGTTGCAAACACAAATTCACCGCCACAATTTTTACATTGTTGATTTATTATTTGACTTATTAGGATAAAAGCGTCGAGGTTCAACCTGGACACTACAATTAGACAGCACACAGCATAGATACGGTATTACACAACGTGGTAGGCGATCTGGAAATCGGTGTAGCGGAGCGAGTTGGACACCTGCAGCACCAGGAGATTCGTGCCGCTCGTCCGCAGCGTGTTGTAGTCGTTGTGGCAGCAGAAGTTCTCTCCTTCGGGATGCCAAAACGCGTTGTGGCCGCGCACCACGACGCCGCCGTTCTCACAGTTGGTGTGCACAGACCGTTCTCGTTGCCGTCGAATCCGACATAATCATGGCTACTCGATGCGCTTCCCCTCGGAGCCTCGATGAGTAGGTGCACCTGGCGGGTTGTTTGGGTTCAGCGGCCAC
>MQUG01003957.1:0-44904 GCA_007213375.1 Steinernema feltiae | reverse complement strand
TTTGAATTTCAGTTTTTATCGCCTTCTGAACATCCGAAAAAGGTTGCAGTTGTTTTGGTTTAGTGGTAAGACTTCGCGCCGAAATGGCTGCGCCAAAACGTAACGTACCCGGCCCGATTTCAAGTCAACAGTGCCTCTCGAATGCTGTTTGGTGACGGTAGCTGTTTTCTGGCGATTCCGTTTTGCTTCATTCTGATGGCATGAGCGTTCCTCGCTACCACGAATTGCTCTGGATTAGCCTAGAATTCCATGCAAAAAGAAAATTGTAGGTGAACGGCAGAGAATCAATGAAAATTTATGATTTCCCTGTCGACTTCGACTTGCAAGTTTCCAGTTCGAGGTCGTCAGGAATGCCCATCAGAATTAAGCAAAACGGCCAGATATAGCCGTAAAAGAGCTACCGTCGTCAATCAGCCTTCGAGAGGCACTGTTGCCTGCAGGCACGTCCTCAGGCTGGACGTGACAGAACAGTTCAAATTTCTGGGAAACTGCCATTGAGCCTCCAAGCGAATTGCCGCACATATGATCTGCATACGGTCTGCATTCCTGGGGCGTTCGAGACTCTCGAACGCCCCAGGAATGCAGAATAGTAGCCGTTCGACTGAGAAAAACAAAAAAATGGCGTGTTTCCAACGCGCGCCAAACGCCAAAGTCAAAGTCGACCAGAAAATCAAGAATTTTTGTCGTTTCTCTGCCATTCAGCCACAATTCTGTGTTTCCTTTGACGTTCTAAATCAATTCGAGGTCGCGAGGAACGCTCATGCCATCCAAATCACGCGAAACGGCCGAAAGTGGACCGGAAAACGGTCAAGTCCCCGAAAATCCAATCGCTGTGAGATCGCTGATTTTTCCAGTAAATGTAGAATCCTCATTAACTTTTATAACTCAGGACTGAGCTGTCCTACAAAATTCTGTAAGCGCCATCTTGGTGGGACGGCAGACGAATTTTCAGAAAAATCGGAAAACCATTTGGGGTGCGATGTCCGTTTCCCTTTAAAGTCGTTGCCATTTGGTGCTAGTGAATCATGTGGTGATAAGACGTGTTTGTTTGCTGTCATCATCTGCCCACTTTCTGTTTTGACGAATTGGCTCTTTAGGAATTCTTCCACCCCTGGAGAGTCCAAAACTAGCTCTATTCTGCTTATTGGCAGCCATTTTGTTTGTTTGTTGTTTAATAGCCCGTGGCAGATGTTGACACTAACTAACTGATTGACCAATGACCAGAAGTCATTTCTTTCATTTTCGCTCCGCGATTATCTGCTCGTGCTTATTCAAAGACCCTCAGTTTAGATGGATAACGTTCCCTACGCCTTCATCGAGAGCGTTTTGACTCGTTTGGACGAGGAAAATTTGGGCGAAATCCTCGCAATCTCTGACGCGCCTCTTTGGTCCAGCGCCGCTCAAACTCGTCTGAAGAAGCTAAAGATCATCTGGGTTTATTTGCACGCCAAAGCGAACGGAAATCTGCAATTCTTCTGCCACTTTACATCTGATCGTCCAGAGAGGATTACTTACCACGAGATGATCAAAATGGACCGCCGCTTCGTTCGGATACGCGGTTTTTTTATTTCCCCAATACCTCGATGGTGCACTGACAACTTGATGGAATTACCCGTGGAGGAACTGCCCGCACTCATCAGCTTTATGGCTCAATTTCGTCTCGACATCTTGGAAATAAGCGGGGATGACCCACACTTCCTGGGGCTCCTGGAAGGAGAGCTTGCCAAAAGTCCGCTAAGCGTAAAAAAGCTTGCTTTGGGCTCTCCAGGATTTGGTGGATTTCTGAGGACCCAGCTGACAAGTCTGGATCTCACCGATGTAAACCTTGACCAAGAGAATTGTCCAGAAGAGATTCGAGATGATTTGGTGGCGTTTGCGTGTTCGCCAAAATCAATCTTTTTACATGTTTGTGGATTTCAATTTGATTTCGAAACGCTGAGTCGGATTGTGGCTTCGTGGAAGAGAGGACGACCTGGACAAGAAGCTGAGCTTATAGTGCCAACGAGTGGGAATCTGGCAGAAGAGTTTGCTGCGCTGATCCCGAGAGACCGAAACAGTGAAAACAGGTTTCGTGAGGAAGCATTCGGGGAATATTCGCTTAAAGCTCAATGTTTTGAAAATTGTGTTATTATGCATTTTAACCATTTTTAAGCATTCTGTATGTTATCGCTTAAAGTTGAATGTTTTAGTATGTGTTTCACCCGTTTTGTTGATGTTTACAGCGGTAGTGACAAGAACATCACTTGAATCGTGAAAAATTTGGGCATTTCGCCCCAATTTCCAATCGAACGCAAAAGTGAGAGATAAATTTGCTCAACGTCCTACTTGCCCGAGGGCAAATCAAAGGGATCATCCCATTTCACCCCAAAACATCTCATCCCACCCCTACTCATCCTCAAGACAACCCATCCCATCACAACTCAACCCGAGAGAATCTGTTAGCGTAGATCAACTTGTTCAGTTGGAAATTGTGAGGTAAAACTACTGACTCTTAGCGACGTTACACGAATTTGGCGCTAACAAAGCGCAACAATTTTGAAAGAAAATTTGTTTAGCCGTGACACTACTTCGCAAAGTCTTTAGCTTTAGGACTTTAGGACAGCTTACTCTAATCTTTAATTTAAGAACGCTTTTGCGTTTGGAAGTGAAAAACTCGAAATTGTAGACCAATTAAGCGGAATTTATTGGCTAAATGAACATACAACGGAGATGGCCGTTCGCGCGCAGCCTCACAAATTGATTTTTCATCGTTTCTATTCATGGCTATTCAGCCACAAACCTGTGTTTCCATGGCCATTCTAGACCAATTCGAGGTCGCGAAGAATGCTCATGCCATCAGAATCACTCAAAAAATAGTCAGTTTCGGCAAAGAACGGTCAAAGTGCTACCGTAGAACGCATTACCAACCGCAATCAAATCGCGCCAAGACCAGTGATTTTCAGAAACATCTGAGACTTTTTTGGAGCGATGGCACTGTCCCTTTAAAGCGATACTAAAGGTTTCAGGACATACGTGTTTACAGAGTGTTTTTAATGCGACTTTTAATCATATTCACAAACGTTTTATTTCTGTTCGATCGTCAAAACATTTCACTTGAATAGAATATTCGTCGGTTTCCTCCAAAAACGAATTTTCACAATCTGGATCTCGCCGCATCAGCGCAGAAAACTTCTCTGCCAGATTTCCAATTGTTGGCACTTCCATGAAACAAGGGCGTTTTCCACGTCTTCGCTTCCATGAAGCAATGATTCGGATCAGCGTTTTGAAATCGAATTTCGGCGTTTTTCCACAAACTGGTCCTTTCTGTCCGAAACCTCTCAACACTTCAAATTGGGGCGAACACGCAAACGCCTCCAGCTCTACTCGAATTGCTTCTGAGTAGTGCTCGTAGCAAAGCACTAGAAAGGTAACTTCTTGTCTTGCCAGTTGGGTCTTCAGAAATATTTCCATGCCTGGAGCGTTCAGAACTAGTCTTTCTGTGTTTATCGGATGTTCGATAAGCTCTTCTTCGAGGAGCTTCAGGAAATACGGACATTCGGCCATAATTTCCAAGTTTTCAATCCGAAACTGAGACACAAATCTGATCACTTCGGCCAATCGTTCCATGAGAATTTCCAGCCTCTGGTCAGCATATCGACAGTCGGCCGGTGACTTGGTGTTGACAAAGAAATCGACTATGCGAACAAAGCGTTCGTCCATTTGGATCACGTCGTCTAATGGAATCGTAGGTGGATGGTCGACTCTCTCATCTGATAACTGACAGTTGAAGAAGAGTATTCCATTCTCTCCTATGCTTAAGCGAGCATCCAAGCACTTTAGCTGCTCCAAGTGGTGCCAAGCAGCACTCGACCAGAGAGGCGCATCGGAGATTGCGACAATTCTTCGCAAATCTCCTTCATCCAAACGACTCAAAACGCTCTGGACGAATCCGTAGGGAACGTTCTCCATCTGAAAATAGGCCTGTAGAGCACGTGGACTGAGAGCGTGTGGACGGAGCGCATATCGCGGAACGCAAAGTGAAGACATGACTTTGCATCATTTTATCGTCAGCGCACTAATCGAGAAATGATGTGAAATTCGAGCGTAACTGCTCCAGCTTAATGCGCCACAATTCAGGCAGACTTTTAACAAAAAATTAAACGTTCATCTCTCAAGCACTACGTGCTATTCCGAGAAAACCGATCACCCGAAGGAGTGAGTCTTAGACCACTTAAGTGGAGCTTCCCTTGAGTTGACGACCTCTTCAAGAGACGGAAAAAGCAAGAATGATTTGTTTTAGAAGCCACTTTGCGCGAGCGATGCGACCGTCGACTACAACGTGCAAAATATGAACACCGCACTCGCCGTGGCGTCAGACCTTAGAAGCCTTGGACCAAATGCAATTCGAGACGTAAATTATGCATCGAATAATGTCTAACGAAAAAGCAGGGGACGGTGGTGATGACAGAAAAGACCGGTGCGCTACTCAAAGGGCCGCTAGAACAACTTGTATATCGATCAATGCCAGCTGTGGTGAGCGGAGCAATGGCGGTCGATTGAACGGACGAGAACTGTGCGCGCGTGACGACCGACGTTAGTATGAAAGCGGCTAGTGAGTGATCCCACGAGTGTCGGCAAGCGAGCGGAAAGCTGCGCAGCCACACAAACATAGCCGATGAAAAAAGAGGGACGATTCTCTGGTGCTCCTGATGGGAACAGTGTGGGATTTACGCAAAAATTGGTAGTGACACGATAAATATTCTGAAAATGGTGATTTTGGATCAAAAAAACACAAAATGGTCCGAAAAGAGAAGCTTTATACCTGCGCCTGCGCCCTCCGAAGAGGACTGCGACCTGAACGCAGCGCCTTGCACCACTCGGCCAGAATGACGTGTCTGATAAATGGCGCTAATGTCGTTATAGATCAAACCATTATTTCAAATTTACTTCATAATGTCATATTAGCTAAAATTGCAGTACAAAAATCAATTAACCAAAGAAAAGTTGAATGTCTTGGGTGTTATACTCGGCCCAGTAGATGACGCCGCCCTTTTGATTTGTCGAAATCCGTTTAATTCCTTTGGTGCGTGGATAGTAGCGATTCTGAAAATGCCTCTCTGCTTTGGTGCACACACGAATGTTGCCCTTCTTAATTTCGTTACGATAATACGGATTGTCGACTTTCATTCCACGGTAGACCTTTTTCCCGACAAACTTCTCAGAATTCTCCTTCCAATCGGCGATGATCTTCTTTATGATCAAATTCGATTTCGGGGGCAAAGTTGCCTTACAAAACTGCTCCTGTTTCAGCAAATCCAGCAGCAACGTTGCAGTCGCTTTATTAAAGACGTAGTCCAGATCGAATGAAAATTTAAGCCGAGTGATCGTCTTTCTAGGAACGAATTTCCGCATAATTCGAGGGATGAGGTCAACACTTTTTGTTGAAAAATACAAAACTGAGACAAATCTCAACGAATCTATGCTCTCTTCAAGCTTTTTGCCAATAGTCGAACTGTAGAAATAGAGACAAACCGAAGGCGTGTTTGCATGCGCCATGAGCGCGTTGCAAGCATCGGTATCAGTTGAATGATCATCGTCAGTATGGTGAATGAGAAACACGGTGCAGATTCTATAAGCTGGGTTGATTGAGGGAACTGCGTTTCTGGTGTACCAATGCTTATATTCAATCGTTTGTAGAGGTATGCGACAGTCGATTGTGATATCTTCATAACCCAATTTTTCGTGAGTTTTGGCGGCGACAACACCGATCAATCCTTGGAGATTGCGGCAAGCCGGCAGAAACGTGGTCCAGTATTGACGCGTAACCGCATCATAGAATGCAAAGGGAACGTTGTTCATCGTTGGGCGGAATGGTCCGAGATTGTCGTGTTTGGTTGGTTAAATGCGTCCCGAACTAATGCAATCAATTAGGTGTGATTAACAGTGAGGTAGACGTGGCGTTTTCGCACATACGGTAACGTTGAGGCTACTTGGATGCACGCATTCTTTAAATTTGATTGCATGGAAGATCAGGAACGAAAGGTCGCTCATCGAGGACATAGACGAAAACGAGAAAAACAAAAATAAAAAATGTCTGTCATCCGCAGGATTCGAACCTGCGCCCTCCGAAGAGGACTGCGACCTGAACGCAGCGCCTTAGACCACTCGGCCAGAATGACTTGTTTGATAGAAGACGCTATTGTCGTGATACATCAAACTATCTTTTCAAAATTACTTTGAAAATTACAAAATTACTGTGCGTTCATTCCGAGGTGTAAAACAATGATTAAGTTAACAAACCAAAAAGTTGACTGATCTCGGGCGGGCTCGAACCGAGGGCCTTCTGTGTGTTAGACAGATGTGATAACCGCTACACCACGAGACCGCTGACTGAAGCGCTGTCTGTGGTGACTAAGTCTGCGCTGGTATCGATCGATCAAACCACTGATTTTACACCCAGCGGCGGCAACATATCACACATTGCAACACGTTCAGTCGGCGCCCGGTTAGCTCAGTCGGTAGAGCACCAGACTCTTAATCTGGCTGTCGCGGGTTCGAGCCCCGCATCGGGCTAATCATTTTTTGTTTAGTTTGTATACTGTTCGTTTTCTGTTTGAAAACGTTCACAGAAATATACAAAACGCTTAAATTAACCAAAGGAGGGATGTGACAGCAAAACAAAAAAATCTAGGGAGCAACCGGAATTGAACCGGTGACCTCTCGATCTGCAGTCGAATGCTCTACCCCTGAGCTATGCCCCCATGTGTGATGGAAAGCGACAATGTCAATATATCTCCATTTGGTTTTTCCTGGTTGCTTTTTCGCTCTCTTTTTCGCGTTTTCCCTCTTCACGTTGATCGTAAGTCACATGAGAATCAACAAAAACAGACTCAACGACGCTGTTGATGTTGTACAAACACGAGTGCTTGTGCTGGCTGGTTTAACTTTTAGTTTGCAATCAAACTCAAACTCACTCGTTCGTTTTTTTTTTATTTATCTGAGTCTGCAAAGTTTTGATTCTCGCGGGATTAGTTAAGTGTGTGTTGCTAAAAGTGTGTTGCTTAAGATGACGAAGAAAAGGTTACATTTTTTAAGTATCCACCGCGATGGCTTCTAGCTCTACCTCAATATTCAGCCGGAGAAAGATGTTTGAAATGTTGAATTCAATTTATCTAAACTTTATATCAATAACATGGCATTTAACTACGAGTTAAATACTTGTCGGTGTTCTCTCGAAATCCATCAAATCTTTTGGAAGCAACGAAGAGAAGTTCTTCCTCAGATTTCCGCTCGTGGGCGCAATAATTGCAATACCTTTCTATCAGGTGTTTCCTTCCAGACAGCAATAGTACGCGTCAACGCAGGACAATCAAGTTTTGGCGTTTCACCCACAATTCGCAACTTCTTAAGGTTGGCCGAGCCAAGGACGCTCTCCATTATGGTTTGTATTGCTTGTGACCACGACTCGCGTAGCTTCAGTTCTAACACATCTTCTCCTGCAAGCTGGCTCTTCATAACGTCCTCCATTCCAGGAGAATAATCCAAAATGAGCTTTTTCGCGGATATTGAATTCAACGCGAGCTCTTCTGCCAGACGCTTTATAAAACTCGGACATTTCACACTAACAAAAGCGACTTCAACGCGACATTGACTGAGGAATCGAACAACGTCGCTCAGTCGTTCCATTGGAACTTCGAACTTGGCGTTATCGTCTTGAGGAAGAGAGATAATGAAAATCTGGACGATTCGGACAAAGCGAAGGTCCAGTCGGATCGCCTCTTCGAAAGTAAATTTTTTAAGGTTTGCACCCGGCGATGCAGCATGGGAATAGAAGAAGAAGAGCTTTCCATTCTCTGTGAAGCGTACGCTCACAGAGAATAATGACTTTTGCTTCTGCAAGTGAGTTTGAGCAGTTTTTGTCCACCGAGGCGCGTTGATGTTAAGCAAGCGGATTTTGTCCACATCTTCTATATCCAAACGAGTCAGGACGCATTCGACGAATGCACATGGAACGTCGTCCATAACGGATAGCAAGCGACGCTGAAATTGGAAACATGAGAGAGATAGATGAGATAGATCGCTTGAAACGCGAATGAATGGGAGAAGAAGAAATTTTATGAGTGGATTGTCGTAAACGAAAAGGCTTTCCGTACAATGTATGTTGATAGTGTGAGCCACGTCACGGAGAGCAAACGAAATGAAACGACTAGTAAATAACCTTTACGACATAAACTGATTCATTTGATTTTGATTTTGAATGATTTCGAAATTGACGTTTCAAACGCGGATAATCACGCAAACATCTCCAAATCTTCTATACGCAATAAAAGCAATCGAGAAAACAATGAAGCTTATATTCATCGGTTAAAACAATCGGGAAACGGTCCTCTCCTGAAATCTGTTATTAATGCATCAAACCTTTCGCTCCAACTCGTTTTTGTCAACAAAAAAAAACGTTGCCATTAGATTATCGCTCGTTGGCACCGAAATCTTGGTTTGTTTTCCAAGTTCTCCAGGAAGCAACTGTATTCGTGTCAACGTTTTGAAATCGAAACGCGGCGTTTTTCCAGAAATGATCGACGATTTGAACTAGGGCAAACATGCAAACGCCTTCAGCTCTCATAGAAAGCAGCGCTGGACGAATAAGGCTCGTTGAAGACTCATAATTTCTTTATTAGCCTACAAGTACCGGATCAAACTATTTTAACTTTCAAAATGATCCTTAGATTAACAAAGATTAACAAAAGCTACCGCTCCATCCAAACTCGGTCGCAATGTGATTATCATAACATTCCACTATTAGCACATAATCGTCAGTTATCTCTCGGAAACTACTTTCACTGCCTGGGATCCACGGCATCAGTGCAACAAATTCATTCTCCAGATTTCGGCTCGTTGGAACAGTCAAGTAAATTCGATTTCCAGGATCTCTCTTCCAGGCAGCAAAAATCCTTTGCAACGTTGCAAAATCGAAACGCGGCGTTTCTCCACTAATTGTCAGTTGTTCAAAGTTGGTTGAGCAAACGAACGCCTCCAGATCATGTCGAAGTTTGCTGGCCACTCCAATTCGTCAAGAGTCAATCTTCTGAGCTTACGATTGTCCAGCTGCTTCTTCAGATAGTCTTCAGATAGAAATTGCACTTTTAGGACGATATTGCATTCTACCACTTAACCACCGATGCTTGTGGTCATGCTTGGAACAAGTAAACGACGACAATACTTGTTGCAACCAAGTGATACAAACTCATTTTAGATTTTTTCGGTGAAAAAGAGTTCAAAGCGACATTGGACTTGAAATCTGAAAATTAGAACAAAAAGTAAATGACGGTCCTTGTCGCAACTCAATTGTTGCAAATTTATGTGCAATCAATGACTGTAGCTCTGTTTTGATTGTGCACATTCAGATTCGCTCAAAAACAGGTTAAAAACAGCGGTAATATAAACTGAAAACAAACGAAACAGCTTCCGATAAGCACAAGAGAGCCAGTTTTTCTCCAAAGAGAATTCGGAAGAGCCAGCTGGGAAAACAAGGTCTAACGTGTCCATTCTGGTTCTGCAATAGAGAACTGCCATGATTTGATGGAAAGAAATAGATAGGCTTCGCGACACTTTGTTTGGCTTCATCCACTTATTATCAACAGGTTCATCACTCGTTCAGCAATCGATGGTTTAAGAGAAGATTTTCTAGGAGAATACCAAATTAAAGAATCTTTAGTTAACCTCTGCGAGTTCGACGGTTCTTGTTCTCTCTTAGACTTATACCCCTGGGAGGGAATTGTAATTTATTCAAATCGATTAAATTGCATATGAACATCATGGTCCGAGCATTCAACTACAAGATCATAGTCATCAGTTTCATCCCGAAATCCATCTTTTCTGAAGGTCAACGAAACTTTTGGAAGCAGCGAAGAGAATTTCTTCCTCAGATTTTCGCTCGTTGGCACTACGATTGAAGTGTTTGATCTAGGTCTTTCCTTCCAAGCGACAATTATTCGAGCCAACGTAGCCAAATCAAATTTCGGAGTTTCACCTTCAATTTGCAATTCTTTAAAGTTGGCCGAGCAAGCAAACGTTTGCACGTCGTCGCGGATTTCTTGTGGCCACGATTCGCGTAAAATCAGTTCTCTCAGTTCTTCTCCTGCAAGCAGGCTCTTCAGAATGTCTTCCATTCCTGGAGAATAATCCAAAATGAGCATTTTCGTTGTGACTGAATTCAACGCGAGTTCTTTTGCCAGGTGCTTTATAAAACTGGGACATTTCACCCTATAATGGGCTTCTTCAAAGCAACATTGGCCGAGAAATCGAACAATGTCGGCTAGTCGTTCCATTGGAACTTCAAAATTTCCATCAACGACCGATATTTTCGGACAGTTGGTGTCAGAGAAAGAGAAGCCTCGTCCGTTGGTGATTTATTTGGAACTGATCGGTTAGCACCGATCGGCGCCTTTTACGAGGCACAACAATAGGGCGGGAAGGGAAATCATGTGAGTCAGATGGCTAAAACGGGGAACGAGGAGCAGATGAGTCACTCGCGTTAGCTCGCGACACTCCCGAGAAAGAGAAAACGAGGAAGAGTGATGCTACAAAGCAACAACGGATAATTAAGGAAAGTTAGACAGGCAATACAAGTATCACAAAACACTCGGAGTTCCAAACAGGGACGACAAAGGCGGCTTCTCAAACTCAGAGTTGAGTGCTTCAGATACTTGTCGTGTCCTTTGGCTGGTGTCTTCGGGAACGTGGTGATGTGGGTGATTCGCTGCGGTCGAAAGGTGTCTGGAGTGATTGTGTGGGACAATCGGAGGGAAGGTGCGAACTCCAGTCCGTGAAGCGCTGGCGGCTTAGGGAGTTGCACGGGAGAGTTGCATGCGTCGGATGCAAGTGCCGCGGAGCTGTCGGTGAGCAAACGGGCATTGGGCGGATGAGGAAGGCGGCAGTTGCGTGGAGAACTGTCCTTCAGCCCCAGCCCCTCCCGCGGGAGGAACAGGGTGGGTAGACGATCCAATCGGTGAGAATTCGGGAACAGAAGAATACAGGAGCGTTAAGCCAGAGGTCGCCATGTCAGAGAAAGAGAAGCCTCGTCCGTTGGTGATTTATTTGGAACTGATCGGTTAGCACCGATCGGCGCCTTTTACGAGGCACAACAATAGGGCGGGAAGGGAAATCATGTGAGTCAGATGGCTAAAACGGGGAACGAGGAGCAGATGAGTCACTCGCGTTAGCTCGCGACAGTTGGAGCTAACGACCATCTTCAAAACTTGCACAAAGCGGAGGTCCATTTGGATCAGTTCGTCAAAAGTAATCTCATCTGGATAGTCTGTCTCGTTTGCAGAATGGCAGTAAAAGCGGAGATTTCCATTCTCTTTTACGCGCAAGCTGACAAATAACAACTTTAGTTTCTCCAATTGCGCTCGTGCAGCGGTCGTCCAATGAGGTGCACTGAAATTATCGCGGATTTCGCCCAAATCTTCATCATCCTTAGGCTCATCGCTGGACGCGTATGTAACGACGTCCATGGAGAAGTGCAAATGAAGTTAAAATTGGAAGCGCTAAAAGAAAGTGAGATAGTTCAGAGGTCACGTTGCGAGGCAAATGGAAAATAACTAAAAAGCAATCTTTGCGGCACCTTATCACGAGAACATAAAACTCGCCACGCCAGCGATAGGAAATGGAGAGCAAACAGTGTCATGAGAAGCGCGTTTTCCAGTCGGCCAAAAATAAACACGGTTACCAACATTGTCAAACATTGTATTCAGCGCACCACACTATCAAACGTCATACGAATATGGTTGTCAAAAACACTTGGTTTGGACTTGGCAAATAAAGTCCATGAAAGTCGTCTGTTTCCTCCCGAAACAAATTTGTTCCATTCGTCTTCTGGGTAGTTTGACATCTGCGACGCGAATTCAGTCAACAGATCAGACACCGCAACTATACTCTATTTCTGTCCGCCATGTGGTTGGTTACCGCAGGCCTCGCAGGTGTTCGCGCCGAGACCAAACCTCGCAACACATGTCACCTGTAAACCCCGAACCCTGTTACAAGGTGTTTCCTCGACAATTTCGTTTAGGGGTTTACAGGTGACATTTGTTGCGAAGTTTGGTCTCGGCGCGAACACGTGTGATCACCTGCGAGCCCTACGGTAACCAACCACATGGCGGACAAAAATAGAGTATAAAACACGTTTTGCCTGTCCTCGCTTCCAGGCACCAATGATTCGACTTTACGTTTCAACATTAAACGCGGCGTTTTTCCATGAATTGTTAAGCGTTCAAACTGTCATGAGGCAAAGACAGGAACGACTCTTATTCTTAAATTCGCTGTGGCCAGTCTATGTAAAGCGCTACTTGTTTCACATGTTCTCCTGCAATTAGGCTCATATAGGTTATGAGAAGCGCGTTTTCCATCTGTTCCTCCAGGCTGCAAAATCGGCCTCACAGTGACACGGTGAAACGAAACGCGGTGACCAACAAAACATTCAAACATTCAAGGAAACTCTGATTTGTTTGCTCTCCTCAACAAATATTGACTGTGTTTTGTGCTTTATTTTCATTGTCAAACTAATCACCGCACCAAACTATCAAGCGTCATACGAACATGGTTGTCAAAACACTGGGCATCGAAAACATAGTCGTCTGTTTCCTCCCGAAACCAATTTGTTCCAATTGTCCATACAGTATCTTCTGGGTAGTTTGACATTAGCGACGCGAATTCAGCCGACAGATCTTTGCTCGTTGGCACCGCAACTAAAACATGTTTTGCCGGTCTTCGCTTCCAGGCACCAATGATGCGACTTAACATTTCAACGTTAAATTCGAAACGCGGCGTATTTCCACGAATTGTTAAGCAATCACACTGAGGCGAAGACAGGAACAACTCTACCTGTTCTTGAATTTGCTGTGGCCAGTCTTCGTAAAGCGCTACTTGTTTCACGTGGTCTCCTGCAATCAGACTCTTCAGATAGTCTTCCATTCCCGGAGAATAACCAATAATCAGAATTTGGTGGTAATTGGATTCAAAACAAGCGCTTTGACTAGATGATTTTGAAAAGTCGAAAATTTGACTTTAATTTCCATCTTGTGAACCGGAACCAGGGATGTAAAGTTGATTAGTTCGTTGAATCGTTCCATCGGCAATTCGTCCATTGTTCCATTCTCTTCTGTGTTTGGCCAGTAGGTGTCAACTGTAAATTCGTCAATCCAAACAAATCGTGTGTCCAGTCGGTGGATTTCTTCAACTGAAATCCACCTTTGATTTGAGCGCCATAGAAAGAGCTTTCCGTCCTCCGCGACTAACACAAAAATGTTTCGAAATTCTCGCTTATTCAAGTGAGTTTCAGCGGCGGTGGTCCATATAGGCGAGCTGAGGTTATAGCGGATTTTTCGCAAATCATCTTCATCCAAACGAGTCAAGACGTTCTCGATGAAGGCGTATGGAACGTCGTCCATTCGAAATTGCAATTAGCTGAAAATAGACGTGCAATTAAAGTCGTTGCGTCGCTCGAACGACACGAAATGGTTTGCCAACATTCATCAGAACGTCCTATCACCAATTGATTAGAGCGCTCAGCGCCGTTCACTCACAATCAGACCATTCGTGCTAGAAGACTGTTTGCAATCCACGCGAGTTCAAATCCGCGATGATGTCAGCTCGATAAACAACGCTATCTTCGATTTTAAACAGACTTTTAAGTTACAAATTCAGTTACAAACTTTTGCCTAGGTGAATCTGGCAAGCAACTTGGAAGACACTGTGATTGAGACGGCAATATGTCAGCTCGCTGGGCCAAAATGGTTAGCAAACTGTTATCACAGCCCTTATGGCTAGCAATCAGTTTCTCAAAGAAACGCGCCCAATTGAGACCAAACAAAACAATCTTTATGCTTCAATTTCTCACCTCAAACTTCATGATAACATAGTCATCCATACAATCCACACTAAGCACGTAGTCGTTGGTGCACTCCTGAAAGCTGTCTTTCGTAGAATCTTTTGGCATCAGCGAAGCGAATTTCTTCCTCAGATTTCTTCTTGTTGGCACCATAATTGAAGCTCCATTTCCAGGGCTTCTTTTCTTCCAGGCGTTCATTATCCGACACAGCGTTGCGAAATCAAAATGCGGCGACTCACCCAACAAATCAAAATATTGAAATTTTGGCGAGCAAATGAACGCCTCCAGATCAACCAGGATTTCTTGCGGCAAGCTTGATTCATTCATCTCTAATGCTTCAAAGTCCTGCTGCTTCAATTGACTCTTCAGAAATCTTTCCGCTCCATTAAAATCCTCCAAACGCAGCCGATTTGCGATTATAGGGTTGGTTATAAGCTCGTCTACCAGGAGCTTCTGAAAATTCGAAAGTTTTGTGTCCTCAATTTCCAAATCTCCAACTGGAACGTGAGAAACAAATCTAATCAGATCAGCCAGTCGTTCCACGGGCATCTCGACCATTGCGGGGGCATCCGGGTTGTTTGATTGGTAGGCGGTAACGCTGAACGCGATAATCCGCAGATAGCGGAGGTCCATCTTCCCGCGTCGAGTGAAATCACAGAGTACATATTTCTGCAGCAGATCAGCAGCGTTCCGTTCTCCTTGACAGCCAGGGTTATAGTCAAAACATCGCTTTTTAACATCTGGATTTCAGCAGCTGACGTCCAAAGAGGCGCGCTAATGCGTCCATAAATGGTGTTCACGTCGTTCTCGTTCAAAACGGTCAGGACGTTCTCGATGAACGCGTATGGAAGGTGGTCCATTGGGATAGCTCTGAAAATATGCAAAAAAATCGACTGTGTAAAGTTCCAAAGGTCCTCTGACCTTTTGGTCTGCTAAATTCCATACCGAGTTTACAGCCTGGGAATCCGAAGCGAGCTCCGGGTGGTTTACAACCACCGGTGCCACTCGCTGGCTCCCGGGGCCCATTTACGGCTGATAATACTGTTCCTTACAGATAAGCATGCGAAGTCGGCTGAAGCACTAGGAGCCCCGCCCCCGGAGACGAGGCATACAAAAGCCGAGGACAACGATGCTACTAGGCCGGCCGCCTCTCACACTGAGGCTCTTCAATACCCACCGTGACTGTATATCTCTCGTTGCCTTCGGGCCCAAATAAAACCCTGACCTTTCCCACGTGTCTCACTCACTCGCACGCTTCACACCTCGCGCAACACCGAAGGAGGACTCCTGCACCACGCAGAGTCCAAAATCCTTTACTGGTAGCAGCTCGCGTCTTTCCCCTCTCTGAGGGCCCGCGGCTTCCACTGAGCACGCTTAATCATTAGGGTCTCCGTCTATCGCGCGCTTTTATCGTCCATTCAGTCACCTCTAGCGCGCCATTCAGTCAGTTCAACCGCGCCTTTCTGTGCGATATTCCTTGTCGACATTCATTTTTAAACGCGTTCTTTTTCCCTTCTTTTGTAACCCGACGTCAAATTTAATCATCACCTTTAGTGTTCTTCTACTCAGGCTTTTCTTGAGTACTTAATCTATTCCTAGTTTTATTTGTTTTTCCTTTCTTTTTTTTTTCTCAACTAATCAAAACACACACAAAAAAAATCTTTATTAAATGGCCCGTCTGATCAAAAATCTTCCGGCCAAGCCTAGCACTCCATTCTCGTCGACTCAGGGTTTCCCTGTAGTCCCCAACCCCAAACCTCACCAGGAATCGGCTAACAAGCCCATCTTCGATGACACGCTCCTTGCGTCGTACCAAGAAGGCATGCCGTCAATGATTTCGCAACTCCGCCAGCTTGAAAACACTTGCACGCTTAATCGAAACAAGGATTCCAGCGCGCATCTCAAGCAAGTCAGCGCACAAGTTTTCGGCGAGCTCGCGCTAATCACGGAGGCTATGACTTGTTGGCAAAAGCGCGTAATTGACTTAGCAAATGCGGTTCTCGCTTGCACAAATGAGAAGGAGGTTGAATCTCAGCCTCGCGATATCAAGCGCCGCGAAAACAACGATAAAAGCACATTCAGCTTATCAGCGTTCACCGCTCTGAGTCGCCAACCGCCAGCCGCAGTCAGCCAGCCCAAAATCGCTACTCCGCCGCCTCAAAGATCTAGCAAGCAGTTCGGAATGATTTGCGCGATTTCCGACGATTCTTGCCTTCAAGAATTCACCGGGCTGGACGATATTCCTTTTTCCCTCTGGATACGTCGCTTCGAAGATTTCACGGCTATCCAAGCCACACCTTGGAACGACGCAGCTAAACTCGCCCGCTTGAAGTTCTACCTGGTAGGCTACGCCCGCGAAGCGTTTGATGAAAGTCCGGCAAAGGCCGCTACGACTTATGCTGACGCGAAAGCCGCGCTTTTAGCTATCTTTGAGTCTCCAAAGGTCCGCAGCGCAGCACGCCAATCCTTATCGCGTTGTTTCCAACTCTCCTCGGAGTCAGCGACAGCATTCGCTAACCGCCTGCGCATCCTAGTTCGCGCCGCGACCGTAGGTCTGGATGAACAAGCAATCAAAGCGCGCATGCTAGATGAGTTTGTTGATCGTCTTCGTCCTGAGAAGCTGGCCGAACAAGTCAAGTTAGCGGACCCGCAGACGTTTGACGAGGCTGTGTTCAAAGCTGTCCAAATTGAAGATCTGTTATCTGCTCAGACCCACGACCGTGTGCACGCTGTCGAATCATCCATGCTTGATAGACTCACCGAACAAGTAGCTGCGCTTGCCGAACGCATTGATCAAATGACCAACGACCAACGCTACACGCCTTCTTTTGAGCGATATGGTCGCCCGCTATGCAATTTTTGCGGCAAAACTGGTCATTCTGAATATTCCTGCTGGCAGCGTTCAAGTCAAAGAGAGATGAACTCCCCACCGCACGCATCGTTCAATCAGCAAGGCTTTCCAACCATCGCGGCCACGTGAAGCGCGATCCAAACGGATCAGAAATTCGAAGTGCATCGATTAACCGCACGCGTTGAGGCCCTCATGATTCAGAACAAGCGCCTCGCTCAGCTCGCATATCCGGAAGTGACCTCCGATGACAATCCTGTCAGCGCCGTTCAGACTGTTCCAATGGCCAAAAATCAACGTTCGCTCGTGTCGAATACGCGCGCAGTCACAAAACAGGACCAGCGCACATTTCCTTCCGAGTGCAAACCGCGGAACTCATTGCGTTTTCGAAAACCAAACTTGCCATCGCCCAGATGGCCTTACAGCTCGCGTCCGCTCAATGATGCAGCCGATTACGCACGATAGACGCCCGCGGTGCAACTTCTGCGGCAAAGTTGGTCACACAGATTGGACTTGCTTCAAGCGGCTTCCTCCGACAGGACCTCCGCAGTGGCCGACGTCTTATCAATTCGCGGCGCGTAAACAGCACACCTTGTCTCACTCGCATCCGCAGCCCAATTATCAGCGCCCGCACGCCTATCACGTGAACGCAGTTCAGAGAACTCATTCTGATGTCCAGGTGCTTCCAGCCCACATTACTGCGCGCAAGATACAGAACCAGAGTTCGCTTGCTTCCTCTGCAGTCGAGTCACATCAGAAGGCTGTTAACGCCGATTCAAACAGTTCTAGCTACCCAAGCAAAACCAAAGCGGGTCAAGCCACAGCGACAGTTTCCTGCACGCAAGCGCTATGCAAATAGTTCACTATTGACCAGTGCCAGCACTCACGATGACAGTGGAGTAACCCTCCAGGACAATGGCACTTTGAGGGTTAGCGAAAGAAGCGAGCTGGATTCTCGAGCCAGCCACAAGAAGACAATTTCGAACTCGATCCAAGATCTAATCGTCGACAAGAACATCACGTCGGCTGATCACAAAGATTCGCATTCGCAACGCACTCTCCTCTACCGTACGAAGCACTAAACTCCAGCGTTCAATTTCAGATCTCATCCTTTTGTATCGCTCTAACTCACCTAATCAGATCTCCGCACTAAGTTTGCCGCCTTGTGCCGCAACTTGTGTTTCACTCTTTCTCTTGTCGCCGAAAGGCCCCTCTCCAATCTATCAGTGTTGAGTTGCAGGAGGCAAAAATTCAACCGGTCGCCCAAACTCCGTCAAACGAGCGCCGAGGGCGACGCTGGTTAAAAAGGGGTAAGGCGGTCTGCACAGAATGTTTTAGCTCTTCGCCGCCATCGCCTGCGTAATCAGCTGTCTTTTCCCGCTGTCACCTGCGGTTCTCAGGCATTCGATTCAGCAATTCGTCTCTGCGCAGCGCCAGTTAAGCGTCAACTCTTGTCACCTTCGGGTCCCCTCAAAAGAACAACGTCGATGATGTCGGAATCGATCCCAAGACCTCCACTCGAACAACCAGGAGTCAACAGCAATCGAATCCCATGCTGGTGCAAAAGACGCAATAAGCCTAAGTTCTTTTCGTTCTATTAATCTCGTCACCGTAAGGTCCAACCCAGTAAAACTCGTCTTGGCCACCACCCGACGGGCAAAACCCTCAGACATTCGGTAACCTTGAGCGGCGTTCCAAAAGGTGTTTCGTCTCGTGGTGTCTGCTTCAATGGCTTACGCCCGCTGCGAGCAAACCCTTAGGCGTCGTCGGAGGCACTTTCGATCATGAGGTTCTGCTTCGCTGGTCAATGACCCCTCGTGACAAAGCCCTCAAATCCGAGCTTGCATTTAAGCAAGAGATCTAGAGCCCAAGATACGAACCGAGGGCGGTTCTGGTTAAAAAGGGGTAAGGTGTAAAGTTCCAAAGGTCCTCTGACCTTTTGGTCTGTTAAATTCCATGCCGAGTTTACAGCCTGGGAATCCGGAGCGAGCTCCGGGTGGTTTACAACCACCGGTGCTGCTCGTTGGCTCCCGGGGGCCCATTTACGACTGATAATACAGTTTCTTACAGATAAGCAAGTGAAGTCCGCTGGAGCACGAGGAGCCCCACCCCCGGAGACGAGGCATACAAAAGCCGAGGACACCGACACTTCGAGGCCGGCCGCCCCTCACTGAGGCTCTTCAATACCCACCGTGACTGTATATCTCTCGTTGCCTTCGGGCCCAGATAAAACCCTGACCTTTCCCACGTGTCTCACTCACTCGCACGCTTCACACCTCGCGCAACACCGAAGGAGGACTCCTGCCCCACGCAGAGCCAAAATCCTTTACTGTTTGAGCGCATTTGCCGCCGCAGGAAGGTGACCAACTCAGGCGTCGCTGGTTTCTTTGAATCTCCTCCTCTCCACGTGATCGTTGTGAATCGCGTTCCCATCAAATCAAGCGCACTGCCGTAGGTGTCGGGAAGCAAGCAGAATGTGATTACGTTGTAGAAGCTGGGCGCAGCTGCCTTCAGTCTGTTCAAATTCGTCAATCCATCAATATGTGAGTTTTCAAGGTAGCTTTGCCGGACAAACTCCCTCAATTCTCGGCCAAGCTCTCCCCAAGAACCACTAAGACGATTGCAGTCTTCAAAACCTTCGATTTGTCGATATCGCACGGCCATTGCTGCCACCACAGCGGATGATCTTGCTTTGCGGCCAATCTCCGCCCATGAACCCTCAATTCTGACGAGGTCTTGGAGATCGTAGTAGGACTTCTTTTGGTTTTCGTTAGCCACAGAGAGGACGTCGTGGATGATGTCGTGCGGTAGATAAGCGAACTGGTCCATCATATGTAGCTGCTGGCTGCGGTAGTGCGTAAAACAATGAGCTGTTTAAATGGAGAAATTATCAATATATGCATCGCTTTCTGCATCGCTTTATTCTTGCATTGCTTTATTAGTTATCGCGAAGCCAATTTGTATGTTACTTGTTACAGATAAGGACGATCTCAGCGACAACGAAATCAGCGACCGCTCCGCCCCGAAGATCTCCGCTACAAAAAACTCTAAATACGCGCGCGCAGCAATACATCATAATTTCGGCGGTTCGCACAAATGAAAAAAGCTCGAGTGAGTCTTCTTCTTCTTCACAAAATTCTTCTCCGCCACCTCCGTAAATGCGCAACGCACGGGAGCAGCACCGCCGTTAAATCAACCGCAGTCAAATCAATGAAATGTGCAGCGAAACCGCAACCTCCCAACAATAAATGAGTGCAAAGTTGAAAACTCCAATCACGAACACAGGTGACAGGTTGTCTTGGTGTTGTAGCGCTGTTCACTGCCTATTGGAGATGACGTTACGTATATCGCAAGCCTGATTTGGCTTGATTTGACCTGGAACGGCAATGAATAAGCTCAGTTGCGACTGAGTTGCTGAAAATCGTGGTTTTTTGACCAATTGTAAGAACGCAAAAGCTTATTATTGCATTTTTTCAACAATTCAACTGTAATTCTGCGTTTACGAGCCTAGCAAAGTGAGGATAAGATAGATTGTTAGTTCCTCATTTAATATGTGAGGCACAGGATGTGCTTAAGGGACTAGTAACCAACATAGGTGAATTCCCCCTTGTCGATTTCAAGAACCGAGTCGTTTTTCAGTCTCTTCGTTTTCTCTGCATTCGTTATCAATGCGCGTTGTACCGATGTTAAAGTCTTGAGGCGTGCTTCTTCGACAAATTGCATCGTAGGGACAGAAATGCAAAGTATGGAGATTAGAAGCGTGGAAATGCTGTTTTTTAAACAGGATGTTGTCGTACGAGCGTGATTGTGAAGTGCAAATAGCAGAACGTTCAGGTCATCCGATGCGCTTCTTTGAAGGAATGGGATATGAACCTTACACGTATTGAACAATTAGTTTTATTACAAGCCCCAACATCAACAGCAAACGACTTTTAACCGTACACGAAAACAAAACGAACAAACGAACAAATTGAGCACCTAAAGTCCGGAAAAATTCATGGAAACTCTGTAAAGATCAACCACTTCATGGATTAACAAATACATTTCGGCATTGCTGTCATCCGGATGATTCATTATGAAGGGATTTGAAGCTCTACCGTTAAACTCAATTTTCGTCTCAAAATAATCCTCCAGTTGCGCAACAGTCTGATTTGAAGTATACACACAAAGAGCTCGATTCTTTAACTCAAAGGCTTTTAGCGCTAGCCACGTCTTGTGCGCCTCTTTAAAGACCTGAAAAGGAACGGGATAGGAACCAGCACCCATCGATAGGTACTCAAACGAGGGTCTCTTCACGAAAACCTCCATTTGATCGTCGAAAGCGCCATCTTCAAATTTCACATCGAAAACATACAGCTCCCTCAGGTATTTTGAGAGCAGCTGCCGCCGGAGGAAGGTGACCAACTCAGGCGTCGCTGCCTCCTTCGGATCATTTCCGCACCACGAAATGTTTGTAAATCGAGTTCCTATCAACTCGAGCGCCTTGGAGAACGTGTCAGGAACCTCTGTGAAAGTGATGACATCGTAAAGGTTTGGTGCTATAGCGATCAGTCGGTCCACACCAAAATTACGTTCAATGGTAGAATGGCAAATGGCCCGGTGTTGCGCTTCTTCGAATGAAATTTCCTTGCTTCTATATCCTGCAGCGATCGTTTCCCGATCGTTTCTCAAATAGAAGACCACATTGTCGTATCTGTTGACCGCATTCTCTTGCGTTGTGCAAACGCTCAGGTCACAGGCAAACTCCCCCCAGGAACCCTCGATTTTCGTGAGTTTTTGGAGTTTGTAGTGAGTCTCCCTCCTCTCTGTTTCTCCAGAATCGACGACATCGTGGATGATCTCGTTCGGGAGGAGGGAAAAGTCGTCCGGCACAGTCGCTTCAATGAAGTTACGGTATTCCGGGGAGGTGCGGAGCCAATTGAGCGTCTCTTGATCGACATCGCGGAATTCTCGACGAAAACCACCCATCGCAAGATAGAGTTTGCGAACAAAGGCTGAGATTTCTTCGCCGCGGTCCATTCTCAATAACTGGTACTGTTTATTCGATTTTCACGTTCTTAAATACAGGTTTGTGCATCGCGTTTTCATTTTGGCATTTAAAACCAACATCCTACATTCACCGTCCACGAGCTAGGCTAAACGACAGAGGCAGTCAGCCTAAACTGAGCTTATGTTAGCGAAAAGCCACAACGCACTTTGAAGCCTATTAAGCCAAACACTATCGCACTTCCTTGATCTAAAGTCTCAGCAATCTGGGCACAATGTAGAGGGAACTCATGAGTTGCTCCATCATTCCTAGCCCTAAAACAACGTTGATATGGGTTAGCGCCCGGCTACAGGTCCCAACGAGTCAGAATTGTCAGAATGTTTACTACTTATTCATTAGATTACGTGTATTATTTACTTTTGAATTGTGAAGTTATGTAGTCCCCAACAAAACCAAAATTTCCCGTCTCTATGTAATGGTAGGAGCAAGTTGAAAACTCGTGCCATAAACTGAGCGCACGCTCAGTTCCAGGCCTCTCTTTTCTGCAGACAGAGAGATTAAAGTCGGACATCCTCTCGAGTCCTATTGTCACTACTAGTAGCGCTAAAATACCCTAGTCCCAAATTCCTCAAACCCACAGACCCTAGGTGTTACTTCTCGAGGTAGGATTATAACTGGAAAGATCGCACGTGAAAAAATGAATTTGTTAAACTACAAAACGTGACGCAAAAACACATCTAAAAATCGAATCCCGGACAAAATGTCCAAAGACAGAATGTCCAAAATTGTCCTAAAAAATTTGTGCAACACCAAGTGTGGTTTTATAATGTTCTTTGACGAAAACAACATAGTGAAAAGTTTGATCCAAGCTTTTGTGTAAGCTTGGAGTTCAAGTAAGCTTATTTTTCAGGTCAGCTGTGTCATACAAAGTCTTTAATAGCAAATTATGATTCAAGTATTTTTTTTGGACATTTTGACTTTGGACATTATTTTTTGTCCATTTTGTCCGGACACGCTAAAAATCACAGATTTCAATCATCATCCAATATTGCTGATCACGGTACGTGTCAACATGACGCGGCCGACTTGGCTCCAGTACTGCGTAGATGTGTGGAGCTTTTCGTAGAGCAACTTGGACATGCGTTTGACCTTGCACCAAAAGATCTGCGTGCCAAATTCAAACTCGTAGCATCGACGGTCTATGAATTGTCATTAACTGAATAGAGTTTTTGAGACCGGCAGCCAACGTGGATGGAACAAAGCGATGCTGCAGACGCTATTCTCTTCATTTAAGCGCGTTGAATTCTTCTGCGGAATTCTGAATTTTGATTGAAAATGGACGGCGGTGAAGCGACCTCCTCCATCGAATCATCTGTGCCAAACGATTTTGCCCATCTCTTCAACGAGATCATCCACGACGTCGTTGATTCGCATGGAGAGGAAAGGAGGAGCATTTACGAGAAGCTCCAGAAACTCGTGGAAATCGAGGGTTCTTGGGGCGAGTTTGCCCGCGAATTGAGCGCATGCACAGTGCAACGCAATGGGGGCATAAATTATGCGTCTGCGCTTTTCTGTTCAAGAGTATTCGATCGCGTTGCTCGTGATGTCTGCGATAAGAACATTTCTCACGAGGACGCTCTAAACCGGTTCATTTGTTCTTCTATTATTAACAATGAGTTTGATTTTGATTTGCTGCTGAAGGTTGCTCCGAAATCTTTACGACTTCATTAGCATGCTGCGAGTTCCTGACACGTACTGCAAGGCGCTCAACTTGATGGGGAATCGATTTTCAAGCGTTTTCTGGCGCGGAAACGATCCGAATGAGGCAGCGATGCCTGAGTTGGTCAACTTCCTCCGGCGGCAGCTGCGATCAAACTACCTGAGAAAGCTGTCTCTTTTCGATGTGAAATTCGAAGATGGCGCTTTCGACGAGCAACTGGCGATTTTCGTGAAAAGACCATCGTCTGAGTTTCTATCAATGGGAGATGCTCTTTATCTCGTTCCGTTTGCAATCTTTAAAGAAGCGCACAAGACCTGGCTAGCGCCGAATGCCCTAGAGTTCAAGAATCGAGCTCTTAATGCGTATGCGTCAAGAGATACTGTGGCAGAAACTGGAGAAATATTTCAAGACGAAGTTTGAAATTAACAGTGGAGCTTCAGGAAACGTCGCTCCATTCATCATGGAACACCCAGAGCACAGCAACGCAGAAATGCGTCTGGCAGTGCGTGAGGAGGCCGGTCATCGCAAGATTTATATGAACCTTTCTGGGTTTTAGATGTTCATTCATTGGGTCATTTCTGCATGCGTACGGTTACAATAAAGGGCTATTTGCTGTTGATGTTGCTGTGATCAAATAGAATCTGATAATGTCGCATGGACGTTGTTAGGACCAGTGGCGTTGTTCTCAACATGTCGTTGGTGCCACTTTTGCGCGGCAACAGGTTGAGCGGTATTTTCAACAGTTGTCTCAGGAAATACGGTAGGTACGGCAGGTATTGAGGTACGGTTGATGAGAAGCATTTTTTTTAATAAAACATGCGCAGATTTTAACTCTGTTTTGGATTGCTTGGCTTCTCATTTTTTCCCACGTTACAGATTTCTAATTGAGTTCATTTACAATTGGTTTATTTAGGCGCGTTGAATTTCTTCCTCGGAATTCTGAATTTCAGTTGAAAATGGACCGCGATCAACCGACCTTCGATCAACCGACATCGCAACGACGGTGCCGAAGGATTTCGCCCATCTCCCGAACGAGATCATCCACGACGTCGTTGATTCGCATGGAGCGGAAAAGATGAGAATTTACGAGAAGCTCCATAAACTCGTGGAAATCGACGGTTCCTGGGGAGATTCGCCCGTCAATTGGGTGCATGCACAGAGCAACGTCATAATTGTGGCCGTGTGGTCTTCAGTTCAAGACAGTACGATTGCGCTGCAGGTAACTTCTGCGAACGCAACGTTTCTCAAGAAGAAATTGAAAATCGATTGATTTGTTCTTCTATTATTGGAGATGCTTTCGGTTTGGAGTTGCTGATGAAGGTCGCTCCAAATCTTTACGACGTCGAGTCTCGACGACGACGACGTTATCGACGACGAAGTCCTATTGTCAAACGTATTCACTACTAGTAGCGCTCAAACACTCTGGTCCCAAATTCCTCACATCCAGAAACCCAGGGAGAGAGAGAACAATTAACAATATCGAGTAGTGAATTACGAAACACGCGCCGATTAGCTGC
The DNA here is from genome assembly GCA_007213375.1 of Steinernema feltiae. Taxonomy (NCBI): domain Eukaryota; kingdom Metazoa; phylum Nematoda; class Chromadorea; order Rhabditida; family Steinernematidae; genus Steinernema; species Steinernema feltiae. Next base: position 19,965 of record MQUG01003957.1, on the reverse strand, counting down.
CAACCAATCGTCGCGGCCTACTGATACTCAGTCTGCCACCACGGCAGAGCATTCGTTCCGGGACCCAAGTGCCGTCCATAACGGTACCCCTCTTCGTCTTCGAAGTACCAACTTCTTCTTGGTCATTCAGTGGCAGGAACGCTTCCAGACCACACCAGTTCCAGCAGTTCCGGCGGTTCATCGCATCTTTGTCCACCGTCCAGCCGAAAGAGGTCAAGAATGGATTAAGGCTGCGATGTTTCGCAGACAGATCGATGCTAATAAGGCTAAATAAGCGATGCGTGAAGCGACAATTTGCTCATTTAAGCGCATGAAACGCCATCTGGGAATTCTGGATTTTGATTGAAAATGGACCGCGGTGAACCGACCTCCTCTTCCGGCCGAAACGACATCGACGCGACTGTGCCTAACGATTTCGCCCTCCTCCCGAATGAGATCATCCACGACGTCGTTGATTCGCATGGAACGGAAAGGAGGAGTACCTACTACGAGCTCCAGAAACTCGTGGAAATTGACGGTTTTTGGAGCGAGTTTGCCCTTGAATTGGGTGCATGCACGGAGCAACGTTATGCAGGCGGTGTGGTCTTCCGTTCAAGAGTATTCGATCGCGTTGCAGGTAATGTTTGCGGAAGGAACGTTTCTCACGAGGACGCTTTAAACCGGTTCATTTGTTCTTCATTGATTGAAGTTAATTTTGGTTTGGATTTGCTGATGAAAGTCGCTCCAAATCTTTACGACGTGATTTCTATTTACACAGTCCCTGACTCGTACTGCCAGGCGCTCAACTTGATGGGGAATCGATTTACAAACATTTGGTGGAGCGGAAGTGATCCGAAGAAGGCAGCGACGCCTGAGTTGGTCACCTTTCTCCGGCGGCAGCTGCAGTCAAAATACCTGAGAAAATTGTATGTTTACGATGTGAAATTTGAAGACGGCGCTTTCGACAAGCAAATGGAGGTTTTCGTGAAGAGACCCTCGTTTGAGGTCCTATCGATGGGTGCCGGTTCCTATCCCGTTCCGTTTCAAATTTTCAAAGAAGCGCACAAGACGTGGCTAGCGCCGAATGCCCTAGAGTTCAAGAATCGAGATCTTTACCTTTACTCCTCAAAACAGACTGTGAAGAAACTGGAGGATTATTTTGAGACGAAATTTGAATTTCACGATGGAACTTCAAGTCCATTCATCATGAGACACCCAGAGCACAGCACTGCGCAAATGTGTCTCTCACTTCAGAAGGGGCTGCACTTCCAGAATTTACAGAATTACCTGAACTTACAGAATATCCATGAATTTTTGCGGACTTTAGGTGATTAATTTGTTGTTTCTCGGTCACATTTGCATACAGTTAAAGGAAATAAAGCTTTGTTCAGTGTAGGTAGTTTACAAAGTCATTATTGGTGTAGTTGGAGCCTGTGGCCGGGCACTGACCTGTCAATGTCGGTCTTCGCTACAGTGATGAGGACCCAGAAGAGGCTTTGGCAGCAGCCACAACGCCAATGCGCCAATAGGAACAACTGTCCTCATTCCTAAACGCGCAGCGACGATCTGAAGCAGCGGGGAAGATACAACAAAATTCTGCAATCAAAGCCTATTCAGCCAATAAAAGCTATTCTACTGTACCACAGTGACTGTTCTGTTTTACCAGAACGCTTGTTCTGGCCAAATCGCGGGAATTGCAGACTAATACTCGCTTTAAATTGAAGAAAACGTCCAGAATTAGTCTACAGGAGGTCCAGATAACACTCCATCAAGTGACTTCGTATGTGTTGCGAGGTTTTCGAGGTTGTCAAACGACAACAGCTAAAAACATAAAAGTAGCGATTTCCAAAGCAAAGTCAATCAATCTGGTGCAGTGTTCAGATGACAGCACGGTCTTACAACGTATGCGCCTGACCTAATATATCGTATCCGGACACGCGATGTTTGCTCTCACAACTGTGACCGTCCCGTATCGTACGGCACAAGCGGCTAAGCGGTAGATTAGACGAAGGTCCGAACCGACGTCTGATCACCTAACCCTCGTCGCGCGCCGCATCCCTAAACCGCGATCCGAAGTGCGATCGCCCAGACAAAGCACGGATCGAGGCTTAGTGTGAAGCGTCGCGCCCCGAGACGCGCCCCGTTCACCCGCATATAAGCCGACTGCCCGACCAGTTCCGGGCCGGCCCACTTGATCCTCTGCAGAGATCTCGACCAAGATTGTGCACAGATTTTGGGGCAAAGTCTACAGTTAACGTAGATAAACGATGCATCAAAGACGAATTGTTCATTTCGCGCGTTGAATTCTTCGTCGAAATTCTGAATTTCAGTTGAAAATGAACCGCGCTGAACCGACCTCCTCCTCAGGCCGAATTGACATCAATGCGACTGTGCCGAACGATTTCGCCCATCTCTCGAACGAGATCATCCACGACGTAGTTGATTCGCATGAAGCGGAAAGGAGGAGCATTTACAATTACGAGAAGCTCCAGAAACTCGGGGAAATCGAGGGTTCTTGGGGCGATTTTGCCCGTCAATTGGGTGCATGTACAAAGCAACATCATGATTGCGGCCGTGTGGTCTTCCGTTCAAGAGTATTCAACCGCGCGACAGGCAACTTCTGCGAAAGGAACGTTTCTTATGCAGAAATTCAAAATCGATTCATTTGTTCTTCCATTATCGAAGATAATTTTGGTTTGGATTTGCTGATGAAGGTCGCTCCAAATCTTTACGACGTCATTACCATCAACTCGGCTCCAGGCACGCACTGCAAGGCGCTCAACTTGATGGGGAATCGATTTACAAACATTTGGTGGGGCGGAAATAATCCGAAGGAGGCAGCGACGCCCGAGTTGGTCACCTTCCTCCGGCGGCAGCTGCAGTCAAAATACCTGAGGAAACTGACCGTTTTAAATGTAAAAATTGAAAATGGCGCTTTCGACGAGCAAATGAAGGTTTTTGTGAAGAGACCCTCGTTTGAGTACCTATCGATGGGTGCCGGTTCCTATCCCGTTCCGTTTCAAATCTTCAAAGAAGCGCACAAGAACTGGAGAGCTCCGAAAGCCTTTGAGTTCAAGAATCGAGAGATTTATGCATATGCTTCACATCTGACTGTTGCGCAACTGGAAGACTATTTTGACACACAATTTGAGTTTAACGGTAGAGCTTCAATTCCATTCATCATGAAACATCCAGAGCACAGCACTGCGGAAATGCGCCTGTCAATTGTTGACGGTTCTGATTATCACAGAATTTCTATCAATTTTTCCGGACGTTAGGTGCTCAATTTGTTTGTTTGTTGAGCACTTTCGCGGTTAATGTGTACGGTTAAAAATCGTTTGCTATTGATGTTCAGGACTTTTAATAAAACCAATTGTTCTGACCTTTTCATGTCGGCCTACTATTTTATAATGCTTTCTTACAGCGGAAAGACCCAAAGGAGGCCTTGGCGGCAGCCAAAACGCCATACAAGGCATTAAGAGCATCTGTCCACATTACTAAACGAGCGCACAATGAGAGCTGAAGAGAGAACTAGCGAGAGAAGATACTTGAGAGTGGAGAGGGCCGGCCCTATCAACCAGTTGACAATAGTCCTACACAACGGTCGTTTCGAAAAGGTCGCATGTACGCAGCCAAAGCCTGAACCAATTACTTTTCTGGTGCTGCAAAAGACGCCAGCAAAATGAGAATTTATTAAAAACCGTTGAAACTTTATGACAAAATGCTATAAGTATTCTCTTCCTCTTTTGCTCACTAAAATCAGCTTCCAAAAGAACAAATACCGAGAACAGCATGAACAGCACAGCGATAGAACCATACAAACCTGCACAAAAACAAGGCCGTTCCGCGGAACATTGAGCAAAAAACTCGAAGAGTAACCGCTGCATGGGCCTTTTGTTGAATTGAATAGTGCATTTTTCCAACTTTAAATGAATCACTTTGTAGTACAGTCTCATTAGCGCTTTGGCGTTTGGATACGGTTCTAAGCACTCTGGTTTTAGTCCAATTGTCGAAGCAGCATCCGGGAGACCTAACTGAAGATTAGAAACGAATGGAAGGTGCATCGCCTACCGTATTTCTTGAGACCTTCTTCAAACTCTGTACTATTGCGACTGCCGGGATCGTCAGCAAAATCGATTATAAACTGTTGAAGATACAGTAACCGTTCAACTGCGTTCTCGTTCTAACAGGATATCAAACTTGAGAGAAAAGGTGATCAACGAACCGTAATGCTCGCGGTCTTGGCTAGCTTCGATCGCTCATCTTTTTGTACTGAGCCATTTTTCGAGTAAAACTACGTGCCAATGGCGTTCCAGAGAATCGCAAGCCCCCAAATACAGCATTCAAGTCTGTGAGATAGCGAGAATCAAACAGTTCCAGTTGTTCTAAATCGCGTAGAGTTGCAAAGAGAGAAGAGAACAACGAATTTCTACCTTCAGGCGAGAGTTTAGCTTCAGGATTAGATCTGCACTTTTGATTTCCATTGCAAAACAGCGTGTAGAAAAAGACATAAACCCAGGGGACTGCAGTAAACAGGAATGCAGCAACTGCTACGTTACTGCGCAAGAAGAACATGAGCGGATGAAGTGAGCGATGAGCGCTCCTTTCTTTAGTCGATACGTTCGCACTTTTGGTGGTAGTGTGACGGTTCGGGACCGACCAGGAGATGCGGCGAGGCGGGAGATTAGACCAAGGTGCGAACCAACGTCTGATCACCTAAACCTGTGATCCAACAAAGCACGGATCACAGCTTAGTGTGAAGCGTCGCGCCCCGACCGACCGCATATAACCCGACCGCCCGACCAGTTCCGGGCCGGCCCTCTTGATCCTCTGCAGAGATCTCGAGCGTATCTCCGTAGCCCCGTTCTCCGAGCCTCCCTCTCGAGACCTTGCAGGATACCCTGTATCTCTCACTGTAGGTCGCACAGTGGTAGTCGTCGTCGCGCTGCCTAGCGCTGTTATCCCTTGCTGCAGTGTCCCAAGACGATTCAGTTTGTTCAGTTCGTCTTTTACAATCCGCATTTCTTTGTTTTGACTGAGCTGATGATCGAAAGAGAAGAAATTCCGACAAGCCGCCGACAAGTCGCCGCCACAATTTTCTCTGATAAGCAGGTGGGCTCCGTTCTAAGCCAACCATTCTGGAATTGCCTAGGAGCTGGCACAGTCTTTGCCTAGTAATTGGTTTACCAGGTTTCGTAGGACGTGCAGAGTTTGCGCTTGTAGCACAGGGACGGTCAATTTAAATCTGGGAGATGAACATTCCGGCGGCGGTTGTCCTGATAGTCATGAGATTCCCGGCAATGCGGATTTCCGGAAATCGCCATAACAGTTATCATAGATGGTCTGACATGCGAAACCTGGTAAAAAAAAACTACAAAGAGCACTCAGCTCAAGCTAAGGTGAAAAGCACAGTGACATTGCTCCAAAAAAATCTGAAAATATCTTTAAAAACTCTTTATTTACAACGATTTTCGAGGTTATAATAGAATGAGAGACTAGAATCAGAGCGCTTGCGAGTTTCACAAAACATGGAGACAATTGTTTAACAAAATTTACCGCAAAATCAATAAAGACGTAAACACCTAAAGTTCAGAAAAGGTCAAATTAATCATGTGATCATCTACCTCTTTAAACACTCTTAGGCACATCTGCGCAGTGTTGTGCACAGAATGCTTTAAGATGAATTTGCTGATATGCTTATTACCAGCCAATTTGAATTCAAATTTCGTCTCAAAATATTCCTCCAGTTTCTCGACAGTCTGATTTGAGGAATACACACAAAGAGCTCGATTCTTGAACTCAAAGGCTTTCGGCGCTAGCCATGCCTTGTGCGCTTCCTTAAAGACTTGAAAAGGAACGGGATAGGAACCAGAACCCATCGATAGGTTCGTAAACGAGGGTCTCTTCACGAAAACCTTCATTTGCTCGTCGAAAGCGCCATCTTCGAATTTCACTCTGAAAACCGTCAGTTTCCTCAGGTAGTTTGAGAGCAGCTGCCGCCGGAGGAAGGTGACCAACTCGGGCGTCGCTGCCTCCTTCCAATTGTTTCCCTGCCACCAAATGTCTGTAAATCGATTCCCCATCAAATCAAGCGCCTTGGAGTACGTGTGAGGAACCCTTCTGAAATCAATGACGTCATAAAGGTTTGGTGCTATAGTTGACAGTCGGTCCACATCGAAGTTTTTTTCAATAATAGAATGACAAATGGCTCGGTGTTGCGCTTCTTCGAATGAAATTTCCTTGCTTCTATATCCTGCGGCGATCGTTTCCCGATCGTTTCTCAAATAGAAGACCACATTGTCGTATCGGTCGCCCTTATTCGTTTGCGTTGTGCAGACGCTCAGGTCGCGCGCAAACTCCCCCCACGAACCCTCGACGTTCGTGAGTTTTTGGAGTTCGTAGTAGGTCTCCTTCCTCTCTGTATCTCCAGAATCGACGACGTCGTAGACGATCTCGTTGGAGAGGAGGGAAAAGTCGTCCGGCACAGTCGCTTCAATGAAGTTACGGTAATCCGGGGAGGTGCGGAGCCAGTCGACCGTCTCTTGAACCGCATCGCGTAATTTCTGATGAGAACCATCCATCGCGATATACAGCTTGCTCACAAAGGCTGAGATTTCTTCGCCGCGGTCCATTATCAATAATTCAAGCTTCAAATGAGATTTTCGCTGTCTTATATAGAGGCAAAATCGTAGCTGTGCATTGCTTTTTCATTTTGGCATTTAAAATAAGAAATAAAAATCACGATGCTAAATTAGCCTAGTCCACGAGCTGGGAAGTCAGTCAGCCTAAGCTTAGCGCGAAGCTTGAACGCCCGACGAAGCCTGGTAAGCCAAAAACTAGGCAAAGCACCCTCAGCTTACTGTCGAGCAATTGTTAAGTTCGAAACCGAAAGACATGACGTTTGAAGAGAGAAAGACGAGTGCTGTTCGTACAGCTCCATGAAACCGAACTGCACTCCCCCATGGGGATCGCCGAGATGTTGTTCGTGTTTCCTACCCCAACGAGGCATTTGACGGATTCCGAAGGGCGCGGGAATGATGATAGTAGCGTCTCGCTAAGAAGAGGAAACTCAGGTGGAAAAACAATCGTTTGGCGTGTGAACGTGGAAGCGCGGCTTGTGATAGGTATGTAATTGCATTCGCTCAATGTTGACCACAGAATGAATTTATTAAAACAACGGAAGACGAAATTTAATCGAAATGAAGCATTCGAGTGACAAAGACGATGGAGACTGAGAGGACTCGCTTATTCGCGCGTTCATCTTCCAGGCAACAACACTTGTACTCTTCGCTTCCTCCGCCGGACAGCTCGTCCGCTTGTGCAGCTCGGGACGTTCTGAATATCGGTGTTTTGTGACCACAGACGATAGGAACACCCTCTAACGGTAGACAGAATGAATTTATTAAAACAGCGGAAGCCATATCGTGCCAGAAACTTCACCATTCTCTTGCGCAACAGTCACGGATGCCCATTGGCACTTCTTCAGCTGCCCTTTCGCCATCCCCAGCTGTACCGTCGCATCAGTCGCCCACTGCATTAATCTGATGGACACCGTCGAGTTCGCTTCCTTCTTCTCTTCTTCTCTTCGTCCTTGATCCCTGTTCCTCTCTTGCTGCTGTTGTGGTTGAGGGATGTAGAATTTGAACTTCCAGGGAGTGTTCGTGCGCAACAACGATACGCTTGCTCCTGCCTTCTGGGGGCAGGAGCAAGCGTATCAGGAGCAAGAGCCTGGATACGATGCTCCTGCCTTCTCTCTCTGAGCCTGGATACGATGCTGCGCGTAGAGGCTCGTCGTCAGGTGATGCTGCTCGTGCTGCTTCAACTTCTTCAGCAAGCGTTCCGGGTCCTCCTTGAGAGCTCTCGTTCCTAGTTTCGGGTCTTCTAGCTCATTGTATCGTGCGCCGGTGGGTGTAAACCACGCGGAGCTCGCTCCAGATTCCAAGGCTGTAAACTCGGCATGGAATTTAGCAGACCAAAAGGTCAGAAGACCTTTGGAACTTTACAATATGACGTGACGATCGGAGGTTCCTCCTCTTTTGCGTTGTTCATGTAGGCGGACACAGTAACGATTGTCCTATTAACGTTGACCATTCGATTTTCCAATCGCACTATCGAAAATAAAACAAAATCCGTTTTTTAGTAAATTACATCTGAAATAACCCTGATGAGCAATTCATAAGTCGCGAAATTATCAGAAATTACCATGTTTTGAAGATTTTCCGCGCAGGAATCCCGACTATGCGAAAAGATTGGACCACGATTGATCCGCTCTTGATCCGTTAACCAACGAATGTAGAGTTTATATACAACAGTTTCAATACAATCCGTTCGATGTTCGCACGTATCCTACGACGATTCAATTTTGCACCTTACAATATTTGCAAAAGAAGAGATATCAAAGGTCAAAATTGAGTCGGCCGCATTGCCTAGAAACTGACGCTAACTGTGAAATGAACCCGCGTGAATCCACTGTCTTAAAATTGCCATCTTTGATTCAGAATTTGCCATCAGTATCCAAAGCTGATCTATCTCATCAAACACATCTAAACACACGTTTGCATCCCGTTGCTCTGGATGCTGCGAGATGAAATCATTAATAATCATAGCAAAGTTGTTTTTTGCCTTGAAATCCTCGAGAATCTCCACATGTGCGGTTGAGATACGCGCGTAGATTGCTCATTTTTTAAACTCGTAGAATTTCGGCGCTTTCCAAGCGTTGTACGCACCTTCAACGAATGTCGAGGTTATAATAGAAATCAGAGAATGTTGCAAGTTTGGAGACAATTGTTTAACTGAGAACAGAATTTACCGCAAAATCAATGAAGATGTAAACACCTAAGTCTGTCGCGAACAACGCGATTTGCACTTTCACACCTCGCTCCTGAAGCTCGCTCGCGCGTATGATGTCAAAGGTGAAAATTGTGTCGGCCGCATTGCCTAGAAACTGACGCAAACTGTGAAATGAACCCGCGTTAATCCAAACAAACACGCAAACAGACGCATCTGACTGTTGCGCAACTGGAAGACTATTTTGACACACAATTTGAGTTTAACGGTAGATCTTCAATTTCATTCATCATGAAACATCCAGAGCACAGCACTGCGGAAATGCGTCTGTCAATTGTTGAAGGGGCTAATCATCACAGAATTTCTATCAATTTTTCCGGACTTTAGGTGCTTAGTTTGTTTGTTTGTTGGTCACTTTTGCGGTTAATGTGTATGGTTAAAAATCGTTTGCTATTGATGTTCAGGACTTTTAATAAAGCCAATTGTTCTGACCTTTTCATGTCGGCCTACTATTTTATAATGCTTTCTTACAGTGGAAAGACCCAAAGGAGGCCTTGGCGGCAGCCAAAACGCCATACAAGGCATTAAGAGCATCTGTCCACATTGCTAAACGAGCACACAATGAGAGCTGAAGAGAGAACTAGCGAGAGAAGATACTTGAGAGTGGAGAGGGCCGGCCCTATCAACCAGTCGACCATGTATTGTTTGGTCTATCTTATTGCTCTACAATCGTCGACCCTAGTACACGTCCGCCTCAGAACTCCCTCAACCCCTCAGAGCGCCCAAGCACAACAGCCTCAGAACTCGCTCACAAGCGACCTCCTTTCCTTACTTTGTAACGCTTGTTTTGGCCAAATAGCGGAAATTTCAAACTATTAATTCAGCATAACACGCCCCACAATGATATGAGCTGAAGCAGCTAGAGAAGATACATTAAGAGTGGAGAGGGCCGGCTCTATCAACCCGTCGGTATACAACTGTATCTTATTGCTCTAATCAATCCTCGACCCTAGTACACATCCGCAGACTCAAGAACGACAGCCTCAGAACTCCCTCACAAGCGCCCTCCTTTCCTTACTTTGTTCTACTTTATCAGAACGCTTGTTTTGGCCAAATAGCGGAAATTTTAAACTAATAATTAAGCATAACACGCTACACAATTATACAGCAACGAAGAATTGGCTTCCTCGTAAAACATTCTGGTTTTTGTGAGGTTTTTGAGATTGCAATAGTAATTCCTGTTTTCCACTTCCTCACTAGCGATGACGTCGTAGACGATAGTCCTACACAACGGTCGTTTCGAAAAGGTCGCATGGACGCAGCCAAAGCCTGAATCGTTGACTTTTCTGGTGCTGCAAAAGACGCCAGCAAAATGAGAATTTATTAAAAATCGTTGAAATTTTATGACAAAATGCTAAAGCAAAAAACTCGAAGAGTAACCGCTGCATGGGCCTTTTGTTGAATTGAATAGTGCATTTTTCCAACTTTAAATGAATCACTTTGTAGTACAGTCTTTGGCGTTTGGATACGGTTCTAAGCACTCTGGTTTTAGTCCAATTGTCGATGCGGCATCCGGGCGACCTAACTGAAGATTAGAAACGAATGGAAGGTGCATCGCCTACCGTATTTCTTGAGACCTTCTTCAAACTCGGTATTATTGCGACTGTCGGGGTCGTCAGCAAAATCGATTATAAACTGTTGAAGATACAGTAACCGTTCAACTGCGTTCTCGTTCTAACAGCATATCAAGCTTGAGAGAAAAGGTGATCAACGAACCGTAATGCTCGCGGCCCTGGCTAGCTTCGATCGCTCAGCTCTGTACTGAGCCATTTTTCGAGTAAAACTACGTGCCAATGGCGTTCCAGAGAATCGCAAGCCCCCAAATACAGCATTCAAGTCTGTGAGATAGCGAGAATCAAACAGTTCCAGTTGTTCTAAATCGCGTAGAGTTGCAAAGAGAGAAGAGAACAACGAATTTCTACCTTCAGGCGAGAGTTTAGCTTCAGGATTAGATCTGCACTTTTCATTTCCATTACAAAACAGCGTGTAGAACAAGATGTAAATCAGGAATGCAGCAACTGCTACGTTACTCCGCAAGAAGAACATGAGCGGAAGAAGTGAGCGATGAGCGCTGCGTCGAATAGTCGATACGCTTTTTCACACTTTTGGCGGTAGTTCGCACAATTGTAGTCTTCGCTAGGCTGTGCAGCGCTGTGGTCCCGAGACGATTCAGATTGTTCAAGATTAACATTTCTTTGTTTGGACTAAGCTGATGACTAAGCTGAAAGAGAAGAACGCCGCCGCAGGCATCGTAAGGAAAACTTCAGCTCCGTTCTGCGCCAATCATACTGTAACTGCATTAGGCGTAGGCCTAGGAGCTGCCACAGCGTTCGACTTTAGTAATTGGTTTACCAGGCTTCGTAGGGCGTGCAAAGTTTGCGCTTGTAGCACAGGGACGGTCAATTTAAATCTGGGAGATGAATATTCCGGCCGCGGTTGTCCGGCTCCTGATGGAGTTGGTGTCATGAGATTTCCGGCAATACGGAAATCCCCATAACAGTTATCATAGATGGTGTGACGTGCTAAACCTGGTAAAAAAAACTACAAAGAGCACTCAGCTATGCTTAAGCTAAGCTGAAAAGCACAGTGACATCGCTCCAAAAAAAAAGTCTGAAAATCGGTTTTCAGATTTAAACAAAATTGTCCGTAATATCCTTAAAAACTCTTTATTTCAATGATTTTAGAGTTAGAGAATCATAAGAGAATTAGAGAATCAGGTTCACAAAACATGGAGACAACTGAGAACAAAATTTACCGCAAAACAATAATCCATGAAGACGTAAACACCTAAAATCCAGAAAATTTCAGATCAATCATGTGATCATCTGCCTCTTTAAACACTCGTAGGCACATCTGCAGAGTGTTGTGCACAGAATGTTCTAAGATGAATTTGCTGATACGCTTATTACCAACCCATTTAAATTCAAATTTCGTCTTGAAATATTCCTCCAGTTTCTCCACAGTATCTCTTGAGCAATACGCATAAAGAGCTCGATTCTCGAACTCAAAGGCTCTAGGCGCTAGCCAGGCCTTGTACGCTTCTTTGAAAAGCTGAAAAGAAACGGGATAGGAACAAGAACCCATCGATAGGTACTCAAACGAGGGTCTCTTCACGAAAACCTCCATTTGATCGTCGAAAGCGCCATCTTCGAATTTCACATTGAAAACGGTCAGCTGCCTCAGGTAGTTTGAGAGCAGCTGCCGCCGGAGGAAGGTAACCAACTCAGGCGTCGCTGCCTCATTCGGATTATTTCCGCGCCAACAAACGCTTGAAAATCGATTCCCCATTAGATTGAGCGCCTTGCAGTACGTGTCAGGGACTCTGCATATAGAAATGACTTCGTAAAGCTTTGGAGCGACAGTCATCAGCAAATCTAAACCGAAACAACCGTTGATGGAAGAAGAACAAATGAATTGATTTTTAATTTCTTCGTAAGAAACTTGCTTTTCGCAGAAATCACTGGCGACGCGATCGAATACTCTTGAACAGAATAGCACAGAGGCATAATTTAAGAACTTATTGCGTTGCTCTGTGCATGCGCTCAATTCGCGGGCAAACTCGCCCCAAGAACCCTCGATTTCCACGAGTGTCTTGAGCTTGTAGTAAATGGTCCTCCTTTCCTCTCCATGCGAATCAACGACGTCGTGGATGATTTCGTTGGGGAGATAGGCGAATTCGTTCGGCACAGTCGCTTCGATGTCGTTTCGGCCGGAAGAGGAAGTCGGTTCGTCGCGGTCCATTTTTAACTGAAATTCAGAATTCCCATACGGCGTTTCACGCGCTTAAATGAAGAGAGAAGAGTCTGCAGCATTGCTTTTTTCCATCAAAAGTGGCGCTTTTTTGTGCCGGCGCCGGCGTCTGAAATCTGGTAAGCCACAAACAAGGCTACTAAGGCAGCCAAAGCCTTGGGCAGTTATGGGATGATTAGCGGCCATGGGTAGGCGAAATCACGAACAGATTTTTTAAAAGATTTTTTAAGCCAACACTTTTAGATTGAGCCAACACTGTTAATGAGCGGATCTTTATTCCTTTTTTTGATATCATTATTGCAAGAGCACCCTAGCGTAGAGTCTTGGGACGACGACGTAGTATAATCGCCTATAACGTAACCAAAGCTGTTTTCCCACATGCGAAACTTGCAAAGCTTGAAGATTGTAACCTGCCTTAGCAGAATCGACCTCAATGAACGTCTTGGGTCGTTCCACAAACTTGACGATTTCCCTACAACTCGTTATGCTCACGCGTAACGACTTCCGACCGAATGTCCGATACTTGGAGACTATTGCCAAGTAACTCATTACGCGTAACGGGTTTGGAACGAATGTCCGAAATTTCTGAGTATGCCAATTTCGTCAAACCACACCAACCGCTACACACGGTATTACCGTAAGAAAGAAAAGCGCCTTGAGACTGCTTTGCTGAGATCTTTACTTTTATTTCCTTTTTTATTCTTCACTTACTTCTTTGCCTTCCGTTCTTCAGCCGTTGCTCCTAGTCTGTTTGCACCTATATACATGTCGTGGATCAACTCGCAGTGGAGCGCGACCAGTGAGGTGTGAGAGGTCAGGGAGTTTTAGGGTTGGTTTATTACAGTTGCAAATAAGACACGTGATAGTAAATTAAGACAGACAACAACAAAATTAGACGAGAGATAAAGGCTTTAGGCGGGCGGCGGGCTCTTTCCTCGAGGGGAGGAGCTCCAGTTCCGGACAATACAGACAAATTATAGTGAGTTTTGAAAAAAAAAGTTGACCACTCACATTTGGCAAAGTGCGGCGTTGTCCTTCGATTGGACGATGTAGGTTGTGACTCACCGCTGACGTTTCACTTTGAGCTGTTTGCCGTATTCGGCTATGCTCGCTTTCAGTGCCGCGGAATAATGAGTTGGACGCGTTCGCTTATGGCTGTCGCCAATGTCGATTTGCCGGTCGTCATCCTAATCGGCGTTGATTGATGTTGAGGCGGTGAGAGTGTGATTTTCATCATAATATTCATGCTTCCTCTTTGATTGCGGCTTGTTCCTTCTGGAGCGCTGTTTCGACATCTACCTTCGGCTTCACTGCGTTCGCGGTCCAAGTCCTTCTTGTCAATTGCGGCATTTTCGTTGAAGACGAGGTCTATTGGGACCTCCTTAGCTGATCGAATCGTCGTTTTGCTTCTCATCACAGTGAGAATGAGAGGAAGATCCGCTTGAGATGTTCAGCCTCCAGGATGCTTCAATCCGACCGATACTTCATCGTCTTCGAATTTTTCATCATCTGCTTCCGCATCCTCATCATCATCGATTAGCTAAATGCGAACAAACATGCTTTTTTATTTGTTTTGTTGGTTTAACACAACTTCTTCCGTTTCCGCGAGGCTTCCATGTCCAATCTGCGATGCATTGTTTTTGAATCGTCGCTTCCATCTTCATCGTTGATGAATGCGCGGTCCGACTCTTCTTCTTGTTGTTCCTCTTCCTCTTGACCGTTCACAACCTGATTACCCTCCGTATCGACCTCCTCCACGGAAACGTTCAGGAATTCCATTGAAATCTGAAGAAACAAATTGTAACTCTTCTTAGAATTTTTCTCGCAAACCTCGGATTGAAGGAAGAACGCAAGACGTCGACTGCCGATCGGTGGAGAGCGCAATCGCTCGGCTGGCGCAGCAGCGAGGGAAGAGGCAGCTGCCTCCGTCGTAAAACCGTGGTCGTAAAACCGGCGATCGATTTTTGGCGACGTTACAGTAACACTCGATTGTCCTATTAATGTTGACCATTCGCTTTTAGTCGCACTATCGAGAATAGAACAAAATTCGTTTTTTAGTAAATTACATCTGAAATAACCCTGATGAGCAATTCATAAGTCGCGAAATTAACCGAAACGTGTTTTGAAGATTTTCCGCGCAGGAATCCTGACTATGCGAAAAGATTGGACCACGATTGATCCGCTGACCAACGAATGTAGAGTTTATATACAACAGATTCAATACAATCCGTTTGATGTTCGCAGGTATCCTGCGAAGATTCAGTTTCGCACCTTACAATAGTTTAAAAGTGATATCAAAGGCCAAAATGGTGTCGGCCGCATTGCCTAGAAATTGACGCAAACTGAAATGAACCCGCGTTAATCCACTGTCTTAAAACTGACATCTTTGAAGATTTTAAGTCCCCCCCACTCAGCTAAACAATGAGTAATCTATGAGGGAGCACGATCGGCACATCGGGCAGAGCGGTGTAGAACTAAAACTAATCTCTCCCTGCCATTTCACGTTTAAAGGGACACGGACATCGTACAAGTTATGTCTTCGATTTTTCTCAAATTCTGTATACCCACTAAATCGACCTTTGCGATCTCGAGGGTGCAATCAGATTTTTCATACGACACCCCACTCTTGAGCTACAAAACTAAGGTGTTTCACCAGAAATTTCCTGTCACGGCCAGCCTGAAGGGTTGTTTGGTCATGCCAGCTCTTTTCTGGCTATTTCCGGCCGTTTTGCTTGATTCTGACGGCGTGAGCGTTCTTCCCGACCGGTTTGGAACGGACATGGAAACACAGGTTTGTGGCCGATTGGCCCCGGTCGATTTGGACTTAGAAATTTCGTTTGGCACAGTCCCATCGCTGTCGTTTCGGCCGGAGGAGGAGTTCGGTTTACTGCGGTCCATTTTCAACTGAAATTCAGAATTCCGACAACCGAACCTATTGTACTCGAGTATCTCCACATGTGCAGTTGAGATGAACGCGTAGATTGCTCGTTTTTTGAACTCGCACAATTTCGGCGCTTTCCAAGCGTTGCACACACCAACGATTGTCGAGGTGATAATAGAAATCAGAGAATGTTGCAAGTTTCACGAAACATGGAGACAATAGTTTAACTGGAAGCAAAATTTAACGCAAAATCGATGAAGACGTAAACACCTACAGTCCAGTAAATTTCAGATCAATCATGTGATCATCTGCCTCTTTAAACACGCTTAGGAACATCTGCGCAGTGCTGAATGCTTTAAGCTAAATTCGCTAAAGCACCTAAAGTTCCCAAAAATGCATAAAAATTCTGTAAAGATCAGCCCCTTCAACAATTGACAGACACATTTGCGCAGTGCTGTGCTCTGGGTGTCTCATGGTGAATGGAATTGAAGCTCCATCGTTGAATTCAAATTTTGTCTCAAAATAATCCTCCACTTTCTCCACAGTATCTCTTGAGGAATACGCATTAAGAGCTCGATTCTCAAAATCAAAGGCTTTTGGCGCTAACCAGGTCTTGTACGCTTCTTTGAAGATCTGAAAAGAAATGGGATAGGAACCAGCACCCATAAAAAGGAACTCAAACGAGGGTCTCTTCACGAAAACCTCCATTTGATCGTCGAAAGCGCCATCTTCAAATTTTACATCGAAAACGGTCAGCTGCCTCAGGTAGTTTGAGCGCATTTGTCGCCGGAGGAAGGTGACCAACTCGTGCGTCGCTGGCTCCTGCGGATCATTTCCGCACCAGAAAATGTTTGTAAATCGCGTTCCCATCAAATCAAGCGCCTTGCAGTACGTGTCAGGAACCTTTCTGAAAGTGATGACGTCGTAAAGTCTTGGAGCCGCAGCCGTCAGTTGGTCCAATTCGAACTCTTCTTTAATGGTAGAATTGCAAATGAATTGGTTTAGAGCTTCTTCAAACGAAATTCTGAGTTCGTTTTCACCTCTAGCGCGTTCGTAATAATTTGGACTGAGAATCATACCAAAAATGTGATCATAATTGAGCCCATAACGTTGCACTGTATATGCACTCAATTCACGGCCAAAGTCGCCCCAGGAACCGTCAATCTTCGAAAGGTTAGAGCCACTCGCCTGCATCACTCCTACGGCATCAATGACGTCGTAGATGATTTCGTTGGGGAGAAGGGAGAAATCGTCTGGCATAGTCGCTTCGCTGTCGCTTTGGCCGGAGAAGGAGGTCGGTTCACCGCGGTCCATTTTCAACTGAAATTCAGATTTACGAGGAAAAGTTTCACGCGCTTTAATGAAGAGAATAGAGAAAACATCGCTTTTTGTTTTCCAATGCCAAAGTACGTTGGTAACGGTTATCTATAGTCTATTTATCGCCTAGCTGTGCACGGGTATTGTAGGTGGCACTGTAGGCGGCAAGACCGAAACTATTGTGGCAAGTTACCATTTTGGGGCGATCTCACTGTCCCTTTAATGACACGATTTAGCTTACTGTTGCGTCCTCAGACGGAGGATACAAGCAAGTACTGTGAAACCTCAAATATGGGTAATTAAACCTGCATTATATCATCAATAATCTAACAAACAAACACGGGTTAAAACTACATAAACAATAACTTTGCAGAGCAAGGTATCAACAACGAACGTGGGCCTAAAAGGACAACACTCCTTGCGGCAACGCTTACTACCGTAGAGCAGGGTGATCGTGTCGAGACCCAGGTCGCGCACGTAACACTTACATTAGCCCGAAAACCACAAAATGAGCAAAAATGAATTTATTTAACCGCACAACTACAAAATATCTAAAGATCAAAAATTTCCATCCGTATCCAAAGCTGGTCTATCTCATCACACACATCGAGACACACTTTTGCGCCGCGTTGCACTGGATGCTGCGAGATGAATGGACAATCATTAATTATCAAAGCAAAGTTGTTTTTTGTCTTGAAATCTTCGAGTATCTCCACATGTGCAGTTGAGATACGCGCGTAGATTGCTCGTTTTTTGAACTCGTACAGTTTCGGCGCTTTCCAAGCGTTGTACGCGCTTTCGATGACTTGAAACGGTAGGTGACAGAAATCACCCGTGCACAGCTCTTCAAAACACGGTTTCTTCACAAAACTAATGAAAAGATCGTCCAAGATGCGATTTTCGACTTTCACTCCATAGATGTCCAGAAGGGAGAAATCGTCTGGCATAGTCGCTTCGCTGTCGCTTTGGCCGGAGGAGGAGGTCGGTTCACCGCGATCCATTTTCAACTGAAATTCAGATTTACGAGGAAAAGTTTCACGCGCTTTAATGAAGAGAATAGAGAAAACATCGTAGTTTGAGTAGTTTGAGGTAGTTTGAGCGCAGTTGTCGCTGCAAGAATCAACTCAGGCGTCGCTGGACTGTTTGGATCAGGTCCATGCCACTTGATGGCTGTAAATCGAGTTCCCATCATGCACAGCGCCGTGTCGTACGTGCCGGGAATCTCGTTGAGAAAACTGATACAGTCGTAAAGATTTGGCGCTACCGTAATCAGTCTGTCCAATCCAAAAGTATCATCAATGACAGAATGACAAATGAGTCGGTTTTGAGCTTCTTGAAAGGAAATTTTCCTTTCGTTTCCGGATCTTGAAGCGGGATCGTATTCTTTTGAATGAAAAATCACAAGTTGGTTCCAATTATCTTGCCTCGTATAAACGCTCTGTTCACGGCCAACAACTCCCCATGATCCATCAATTTTTGTGAGTTTATCGAGCTGGAAGTTGTCTGTTTTGTGTACCGCTCCCATGCGAATCAACGACGTCGTGGATGATCTCGTTCGGGAGATAGGCGAATTCGTTCGGCACAGTCGCATTGATGTCGTTTCGGCCTGAGGAGGAGGTCGGTTCACCGCGGTCCATTTTCAACTAAAATCCAGAATTCCGAGAAAGAGTTTCACGCGCTTAAATGAAGAGAACATCAACGCTGACCGTATTTAGTGCCGGTGTCAGTATCGCTACGTAGAACATACTTTACCGGATAACTTGGCGCCCCATTGAGTTGGTAAATGGCTATTTTAGTGCCAGGTCAAACGTGTTGCTATACGAAGCCTGGTAAACCAAAACTAGGACAAAATCGCTAAGACAGTTGTTGTAAATCTGCATCGCGGGCAGCGAACGCAGGTTCTTTTAACGAAAACCCCAAATTATTCGACGAACGATCAAAAAGGAAATGCGAAGGATTAGGAATTCGCTAAGCCTTTGTACAACAGATGCGTTGTACAATTGATGTTCGAAAACAGTCTTTTAACGGCAAATTGTTGGTGGTGGAGATAGCTCACAAGTTGTTAGTGTACGGGCACGTCGGTATTACCATTCTGAGATCTGAGATACGAATGAACATGTAAGGATGAGACTGACATATCCAATGTATCTAGAATGTCAGCAAAATGGGCACTCGAATGATAAAGGATAAAGGGAAATAAAGGGAAATTTGATTACGTGTATTTAACATCCCACAAACATCCTAAAATCAACAACTCTTAACTGAAACCAAACGCATGAAAGTGTGACCGACAAACGAATCTACTGTCCGGAAAACGTCATAGAAATCTGATAATCTGCCTTTTCGTAAACGGATACACACATCTCAGCAGTGCAGTCCTCCGGATGTCTTATGATGAATGGAATTGAAACTCCATCGTTGAATTCAAATTTCGTCTTGAAATAATCCTCCAGTTTCTCCACAGTCTGTTTTGAAGAATAAACGTAAAGAGCTCGATTCTTGAACTCAAGGGCTTTTGGCGCTAACCACGTCTTGTGCGCTTCCTTAAAGACTTGATAACGAACGGGATAGGAACCAACACCCATCGATAGATACTCAAACGAGGGTCTCTTCACGAAAACCTCCATTTGATCGTCGAAAGCGCCATCTTCAAATTCCACATCGTAAACATACAGTTTTCTCAGGTATTTTGACTGCAGCTGCCGCCGGAGGAAGGTGACCAACTCAGGCGTCGCTGACTTCTTCGGATCATTTCCGCTCCACCAAATGTTTGTAAATCGATTCCCCATCAAGTTGAGCGCCTTGCAGTACGAGTCAGGGACTTTGTAAATAGAAATGACGTCGTAAAGCTTTGGAGCGACCGTCAGCATCAAGTCCGAACCGAAACAACAGTTGATGGAAGAAGAACAAATGAATTGATTTTGAATTTCTTCGTAAGAAACTTGCTTTTCGCAGAAATCACCGGCGACGCGATCGAATACTCTTGAACAGAATAGCACAGAGGCATAATTTTGGCCCCCATAGCGTTGCACTGTGCACGCACCCAATTCGCGGGCAAACTCGCCCCAAGAACCCTCGATTTCCACGAGTTTTCGGAGTTCGCAATAAGCGCAGCTCCTTTCCTCTCCATGCGAATCAACAACGTCGTGGATGATCTCGTTGGTGAGATGGGCGAAATCGTTCGGCACAGA
>MQUG01003956.1:0-11668 GCA_007213375.1 Steinernema feltiae | reverse complement strand
CGCGCGTAGATTGCTCGTTTTTTGAACTCGTACAGTTTCGGCGCTTTCCAAGCGTTGTACGCGCTTCGATGACTTGAAACGGTAGGTGACAGAAATCACCCGTGCACAGCTCTTCAAAACACGGTTTCTTCACAAAACTAATGAAAAGATCGTCCAAGATGCGATTTTCGACTTTCACTCCATAGATGTCCAGAAGGGAGAAATCGTCTGGCATAGTCGCTTCGCTGTCGCTTTGGCCGGGAGGAAGGAGGTCGGTTCACCGCGATCCATTTTCAACTGAAATTCAGATTTACGAGGAAAGTTTCACGCGCTTTAATGAAGAGAATAGAGAAAACATCGTAGTTTGAGTAGTTTGAGGTAGTTTGAGCGCAGTTGTCGCTGCAAGAATCAACTCAGGCGTCGCTGGACTGTTTGGATCAGGTCCATGCCACTTGATGGCTGTAAATCGAGTTCCCATCATGCACAGCGCCGTGTCGTACGTGCCGGGAATCTCGTTGAGAAAACTGATACAGTCGTAAAGATTTGGCGCTACCGTAATCAGTCTGTCCAATCCAAAAGTATCATCAATGACAGAATGACAAATGAGTCGGTTTTGAGCTTCTTGAAAGGAAATTTTCCTTTCGTTTCCGGATCTTGAAGCGGGATCGTATTCTTTTGAATGAAAAATCACAAGTTGGTTCCAATTATCTTGCCTCGTATAAACGCTCTGTTCACGGCCAACAACTCCCCATGATCCATCAATTTTTGTGAGTTTATCGAGCTGGAAGTTGTCTGTTTTGTGTACCGCTCCATGCGAATCAACGACGTCGTGGATGATCTCGTTCGGGAGATAGGCGAATTCGTTCGGCACAGTCGCATTGATGTCGTTTCGGCCTGAGGAGGAGGTCGGTTCACCGCGGTCCATTTTCAACTAAAATCCAGAATTCCGAGAAAGAGTTTCACGCGCTTAAATGAAGAGAACATCAACGCTGACCGTATTTAGTGCCGGTGTCAGTATCGCTACGTAGAACATACTTTACCGGATAACTTGGCGCCCATTGAGTTGGTAAATGGCTATTTTAGTGCCAGGTCAAACGTGTTGCTATACGAAGCCTGGTAAACCAAAACTAGGACAAAATCGCTAAGACAGTTGTTGTAAATCTGCATCGCGGGCAGCGAACGCAGGTTCTTTTAACGAAAACCCCAAATTATTCGACGAACGATCAAAAAGGAAATGCGAAGGATTAGGAATTCGCTAAGCCTTTGTACAACAGATGCGTTGTACAATTGATGTTCGAAAACAGTCTTTTAACGGCAAATTGTTGGTGGTGGAGATAGCTCACAAGTTGTTAGTGTACGGGCACGTCGGTATTACCATTCTGAGATCTGAGATACGAATGAACATGTAAGGATGAGACTGACATATCCAATGTATCTAGAATGTCAGCAAAATGGGCACTCGAATGATAAAGGATAAAGGGAAATAAAGGGAAATTTGATTACGTGTATTTAACATCCCACAAACATCCTAAAAATCAACAACTCTTAACTGAAACCAAACGCATGAAAGTGTGACCGACAAACGAATCTACTGTCCGGAAAACGTCATAGAAATCTGATAATCTGCCTTTTCGTAAACGGATACACACATCTCAGCAGTGCAGTCCTCCGGATGTCTTATGATGAATGGAATTGAAACTCCATCGTTGAATTCAAATTTCGTCTTGAAATAATCCTCCAGTTTCTCCACAGTCTGTTTTGAAGAATAAACGTAAAGAGCTCGATTCTTGAACTCAAGGGCTTTTGGCGCTAACCACGTCTTGTGCGCTTCCTTAAAGACTTGATAACGAACGGGATAGGAACCAACACCCATCGATAGATACTCAAACGAGGGTCTCTTCACGAAAACCTCCATTTGATCGTCGAAAGCGCCATCTTCAAATTCCACATCGTAAACATACAGTTTTCTCAGGTATTTTGACTGCAGCTGCCGCCGGAGGAAGGTGACCAACTCAGGCGTCGCTGACTTCTTCGGATCATTTCCGCTCCACCAAATGTTTGTAAATCGATTCCCCATCAAGTTGAGCGCCTT
The DNA here is from genome assembly GCA_007213375.1 of Steinernema feltiae. Classification (NCBI taxonomy): domain Eukaryota; kingdom Metazoa; phylum Nematoda; class Chromadorea; order Rhabditida; family Steinernematidae; genus Steinernema; species Steinernema feltiae. Next base: position 9,597 of record MQUG01003956.1, on the reverse strand, counting down.
GCAGTACGAGTCAGGGACTTTGTAAATAGAAATGACGTCGTAAAGCTTTGGAGCGACCGTCAGCATCAAGTCCGAACCGAAACAACAGTTGATGGAAGAAGAACAAATGAATTGATTTTGAATTTCTTCGTAAGAAACTTGCTTTTCGCAGAAATCACCGGCGACGCGATCGAATACTCTTGAACAGAATAGCACAGAGGCATAATTTTGGCCCCCATAGCGTTGCACTGTGCACGCACCCAATTCGCGGGCAAACTCGCCCCAAGAACCCTCGATTTCCACGAGTTTTCGGAGTTCGCAATAAGCGCAGCTCCTTTCCTCTCCATGCGAATCAACAACGTCGTGGATGATCTCGTTGGTGAGATGGGCGAAATCGTTCGGCACAGATGATTTCCATTTTCGCTTTATTTTCAACTGAAATTCAGAATTCAGAGAAAGAGATTCACGAGCTTACATGAACCAATTGACGCTTGACGCATCTCTTATTTCCGTTAACTGTGGTTTGTTAAATGCAGAGAAAAGAGTCTGCAGCATCGCTTTGTTCCATCAACGTTAGCTGTTTTTGGTGCCGGCGTCCCTTGTGCCACGTCAGCATCGCGGAATGCACCAATTGTCAACTTGGCGCCCACTGAATTTCGTACACGGCTCTTGGTACAATGCAGTCCGCCTAAGCAGTTACGTTATGGTTAGCCAATAACGAAGCCTAAGAGTTTTACGACCAAACATAAAGTTAACCAGGTACCGAATTCTTGGCACCAAGATGACCATCGCCAAGTCCTCGCAGCCTCGGCAAATTTGGTTGCGTTTATAGTATTCTAGGAGCAAAAGGGATTGTAGGAGACTGGGGTCGCGCACGCCAACCCTGCTGCCGACATCTGCCAGGTGGCCGCGACTGGCACACCGGGATGTCTGTGATTAATATTCGTTAGTGTTGTCGTCTGTTGTTTGACCGAGAGGCCGCGTGCTGCTTACCGGATCTCTCTTTATTGTAACCATACGCATGCAGTCGACAAATGCGATCACAGCAACGTAAACAGCAAACAGCTTTATTTAACCGTACACACGCACAAGTGACCGAACAAACGACAATTAAAGCCCAGAAAGGTTCATACTAATTCTACGATAATCTGCTTGTTCATGCACTGACAGACGCATTTTCGCGTTGCTGTTCTCTGGGTGTTCCGTGATGAATGGAAATTTGGTCTCAAAATAATCCTCCAGTTTCTCGACAGTCTGTTTTGAGGAAAGTACATAAATCTCTCGATTCTTGAACTCTAGGGCATTCGGCGCTAGCCACGTCTTGTGCGCTTCTTTGAAGATTTGAAACGGAACGGGATAGGAACCGGCACCCATCGATAGGAACTCAAACGAGGGTCTCTTCACGAAAACCTCCATTTGATCGTCGAAAGCGCCATCTTCGAATTTCACATCGTAAACAGACAACTTTCTCAGGTAGTTTGAGAGCAATTGTCGCCTGATAAAGTTGACCAACTCGGGCGTCGCTGCTTCCGTCGGATTATTTCCGTTCCAACAAATGCTTGAAAATCGAGTTCCCATCAAGTTGAGCGCCTTGCAGTACGTGTCAGGAACCCTGCGGATGGTAATAACGTCGTAGAGTTTTGGAGCGACCTTCATCTGCAAATCCAAATCCAAATCATTTTCATTTAAAATAATTGAAAATTTTTCAATCACTGAATAACAAATAAACCGGCTTTGAGCGTCCTCGTGAGAAATGTTCTTATCGCAGACATTACCTGCAACGCGATCAAATACCTTTGAACAGAAAAGCACTGTGCACGCACTCAAATCACGGGCAAATTCGCCCCAAGAACCTTCGATTTTTACGAGTGTCTCGAGTTTCTCGTAGATGCTGCGCCTTTCCGCTCCATGCGAATCGACGACATCGTGGATGATCTCGTTCGGGAGATGGGCGAAATCGTTCGGCACAGTCGCTTCGACGTCGTTTTGGCCGGAAGAGGAGGTCGGTTCACTGCGGTTCATTTTCAATTAAAATCCAGAATTCCGAGAAAGAATTCAACGCGCTTAAATGAACCAATTTACGCTTGGCGCATCGCTTATTTCCGTTAACTGTGGTTCGTTAAATGCAGAGAAAAGAGTCTGCAGCATCGCTTTGTTCATCAACGTTAGCTGTTTTTAGTGTCGTCGTTCCTTGTCAGCATCGCTACATGCACCTTACCGGTACGTGTCATGAATTAATATTGACTTATAGCAGCAGGTTAGCAAGTCATAAACTTTCTCATGCGTCAGTTGCAATCAACGTATTTGAGATCGCTTGCGATTACGCTACAAGAAGAGACTGACGAGCTGAACATGCTTCGTCGATTTTTTGAACTGAAATTCTATCCCTAGAACGTAGAAATCGACTTCCGTTTGAGGTTTTCAAAGAAGCGTTCTGTGCCTGGCTGGCAACAACACATTTCCATGTTCCTAGCAAATGCGTCCACTCTGAAGTTTCCGGAGAAACGTTTCACAGAGTCAAGAAACTTCTCAATGTCAACCTGAAAAAAGCAAGTTTATTTGGCTCAACTTACATAAGGCACCGTGCTCGTAGTACAGCTCAACTGAGCTCAACAGCTCAACACATGAGGACGGGCAGTCCATTAATTGTTTTAATGTTCTTTTTTGACCTACAGGATCATAACTAGTGCGAAGAGGAGTTTTTGCGGTATTTTTGCTATAAAAAAATTTTCTGTTTGTATCAAACGTTTTAATTGTGAGCGCTTACCTTTACCCAGACACTCTGGGGTTCGATTCCCATACCTCCAGTGAATTTTTAAAATTATTTTTGATTGGTTTTATTGTTGTTTGTGTTTTTGAATGTCCAGTTCTAATTGAAAACGATTCGAACCCCTGTCCGTTAGATTAAAAGTCTGGCGCTCTACCGCTGAGCTAAGGAGGCTCTGTCACTCATAGCTCAAACGTCGCATATATATGTCTGCAAAATTTGTCAGTTTAGCACCATTTTTCGGTTTCTACTTTCATTTTCACGTTTTGACAACTTTGAATAAAAATCTCAATTTTCAATCAAAGTGAAGAATGAATAGCTGCGAGTGGTTTCGATCCACCGACCTCTGGGTTATGGGCCCAGCACGCTTCCACAGCGCCGCTGCTTCTTACGGGTGCCGGACAAAATCTCGAAAACCAAATCTCGAAACATGCCTCGACGTTTTGACGTCAAACGCATTGCTCTAAGAAACTTGGTAAGCCAACAAATAGGCTAAATCATAGAAGGCAGTCAGCCAAGGCAGTTACGGAATGGTTAGCCAAGATGTCCGGCGCCGGACTGGCGTGCTAGCGCAGAGTAGGATATGGATATGGGTCAGCTCCCGGCCGCAGGTCTAATTTATCACAATATTTATTAATTAGAATACGTTTATTCAACTCAACAACTCTTAACGCATTTACTCATAACATGCAACGCATTTACCGTGAGAACTTAATGTCCGGATAATATCATAGAAATGTCGAAATCTTTATGCACATTTGCGCAGTGCTGTGCTCTGGGTGTTTCAAGATGAATGGAATTGAAGCTCCATCGTTGAATTCAAATTTTGTCTCAAAATATTCCTCCAGTTTCTCCACAGTCTGTTTTGAGGAAGACGCATCAAGACTTCGTCTTTCTAACTCAAAGGCTTTTGGCGCTAACCAGGTCTTGTACGCTTCTGTGAAGACTTGAAACGGAACGGGATAGGAACCGGCGCCCATTGATAGGAACTCAAACGAGGGTCTCTTCACAAAAACCTCCAGTAGCTCGTTGAAAGCGCCATCTTCAAATTTCACATCGAAAACGGTCAGTTTCCTCAGGTAGTTTGAGCGCATTTGTCGCCGGAGGAAGGTGACCAACTCGGGCGTCGCTGCCTGCTTCCGATTGTTCCCCTGCCACCAAATGTCTGTAAATCGATTCCCCACCAAATCGAGCACCTTGGTGAACGTGTCAGGAACCTTTGTGAAAGTGATGACATCGTAAAGGTTTGGTGCTATAGCGCTCAGCCGGTCGACACCAAAATAATGTGCAATGGTAGAATGACAAATGGCCCGGTGTTGCGCTTCTTCGAATGAAATTTCCCTGCTTCGGTTTCCTGTAGCAATAGTTTCTCGGTCGTTTCTCACATGGTAAACCACATCGTTGTATCTGTCGCCCTTATTCGTTTGCGTTGTGCAATCGCTCAGCTCACGGGCAAACTCCCCCCAGGAACCCTCGATTTTTGTGAGTTTTTGGACATCGTAGTGGGTATTCATCCTAATTTTGCCTCCAGAATCGACGACATCGTGGATGATCTCGTTGGGGAGAAGCGAAAAGTCGTCCGGCACAGTCGCTTCAATGAAGGTACGGTAGTCGGGAGAGGTGCAGAGCCAATCAACCGTCTCTTGAACGACATCGCGCAATTTCTGATAAGAACCATCCATCGCGAGATACAGTTTACGCACAAAAGCTGAAATTTCTTCGCCGCGGTCCATTCTCAATACTTTAAGCTTTAAATGGGATTTTTGCTGTCTTATATAGAGGCAAAATCGTAGCTTTTTGCTTTTTCATTTTGGCATTTAAAATAAGAAATAAAAATCAAGATGCTAAATTAGCCTAGTCCACGAGCTGGGAAGTCAGTCAGCCTAAGCTTAGCGCGAAGCTTGAACGCCCGACGAAGCCTGGTAAGCCAAAAACTAGGCAAAGCACCCTCAGCTTACTGTCGAGCAATTGTTAAGTTCGAAACCGAAAGACATGACGTTTGAAGAGAGAAAGGAGTGCTGTTCGCACAGCTCCATGAACCCGAACTGCACTCCCCCATGGAGATCGCCGAGATGTTGTTCGTGTTTCCTACACCAACGAGGCATTTGACGGATTTCGAATGATGATAATAGCGTCTCGCTAAGAAGAGGAAACTCAGTTGGAAAAACAATCGTTTGGCGCGTGAAAGTGGAAGCGCGGCTTGTGATAGGTATGTAATTGCATTCGCTCAATGGTGACCACAGAATGAATTTATTAAAACAACGGAAGACGAAATTTAATCGAAATGAAGCATTCGAGTGACAAAGACGATGGAGACTGAGAGGACTCGCGTATTCACCGATTCGCGTATTCGAGCGTTCATCTTCCAGGCAACAACACTTGTACTCTTTGCTTCCTCCGCCGGACTGTCCGCTTGTGCAGCTCGGGACGTTCTGAATATCGGTGTTTTGTGACCACAGACGATAGGAACACCCTCTAACGGTAGACAGAATGAATTTATTAAAACAGCGGAAGCCATATCTTGCCAGAAACTTCACCATTCTCTTGCGCAACAGTCACGGATGCCCATTGGCACTTCTTCAGCTGCCCTTTCGCCATCCCCGGCTGTACCATCGCATCAGTCGCCCAGTGCATTAATCTGATGGACACCGTCGAGTTCGCTTCCTTCTTCTCTTCTTCTCTTCTTCTCTTCGTCCTTGATCCCTGTTCCTCTCTTGCTGCTGTTGTGGTTGCGGGATGTAGAATTTGAACTTCCAGGGAGTGTTTGTGCGCAACAATGATACGCTTGCTCCTGCCTTCTCCGTCTGAGCCTGGATACGATGCTGTGCGTAGAGGCTCGTCGTTAGGTGATGCTGCTCGTGCTGCTTCAACTTCTTCAGCAAGCGTTCCGGGTCCTCCTTGAGAGCTCTCGATCCTAGTTTCGGGTCTTCTAGCTCATTGTATCGTGCGCCGGTGGTTGTAAACCACCCGGAGCTCGCTCCAGATTCCAGGCTGTAAACTCGGCATGGAATTTAGCAGACCAAAAGGTCAGAAGACCTTTGGAACTTTACAATATGACGTGACGATCGGAGGTTCCTCCTCTTTTGCGTTGTTCATGTAGGCGGACACAGTAACGACCGAAGTCATAGGAAGTGGGATGTTAGTGAATGCAGGTATGAAACCCGCGGGTAGACGTGTTCCTCTCGTTGAGTACTGCATCATGAGTGGGTTGCCAGAGCTTGTGTCCGATCGGCACAGAATCCCGCCATACGGTGAGTGTTGTATCACCGTATAGTTTGTCGGCTCAATGTGGATCTCTGCATGAATCATAAACCGGGGATCGATTTTTGGCGGAACGCAAGACGTCGACTGCCGATCGGTGGAGAGCTCAATCGCGCGGCTGGCGCAGCAGCGAGGGAAGAGGCAGCTGCCTCCGTCGCATGGTCGTAAAAGGCGATCGATTTTTGGCGACGTTACAGTAACAATCGATTTTCCAATCGCACTATCGAAAATAAAACAAAATCCGTTTTTTAGTAAATTACATCTGAAATAACCCTGATGAGCAATTCATAAGTCGCGAAGTTAACCCGAAATTACCGTGTTTTGAAGATTTTCCGCGCAGGAATCCCGACTATGCGAAAAGATTGGACCACGATTGATCCGCTCTTGATCCGTTAACCAACGAATGTAGAGTTTATATACAACAGTTTCAATACAATTCGTTCGATGTTCGCACGTATCCTACGACGATTCAATTTCGCACCTTACAATAATTGCAAAAGAAGAGATATCAAAGGTCAAAATTGTGTCGGCCGCATCGCCTAGAAACTGACGCAAACTGTGAAATGAACCCGCGTGAATCCACTGTCTTAAAATTGCCATCTTTGATTCAGAATTTGCCATCAGTATCCAAAGCTGATCTATCTCATCAAACACATCTAAACACACGTTTGCATCCCGTTGCTCTGGATGATGCGAGATGAAATCATTAATAATCATAGCAAAGTTGTTTTTTGTCTTGAAATCCTCGAGTATCTCCACATGTGCGGTTGAGATGAACGCGTAGATTGCTCGTTTTTTAAACTCGTACAATTTCGGCGCTTTCCAAGCGTTGCACACACCTTCAACGATTGTCGAGGTGATAATAGAAATCAGAGAATGTTGCAAGTTTGGAGACAATTGTTTAAATGAGAACAAAATTTACCGCAAAATCAATGAAGATGTAAACAACTAAGTCTGTCGCGAACAACGCGATTTGCACTTTCACGCCTCGCTCCTGAAGCTCGCTCGCACGTATCCTGAAGAAATGATGTCAAAGGTGAAAATTGTGTCGGCCGCATTGCCTAGAAACTGACGCAAACAAACCTGAAATGAACCCGCAATGACAGTGACATCGCTCCAATTTTAAGACGGTGGATTAAAGGAACATGGACCAGAGATGCCGATTATTAAGAAAATGGCGACCGAGCCGAGCCACGAGCCGGCTCGATTGTCAAAAATCCCATCGAGCCGAGCCACGAGCCGGCTCGATTGTCAAAAATCCCATCGAGCCGAGCCACGAGCCGGCTCGATTGTCAAAATCCCATCGAGCCGAGCCACGAGCCGGCTCGATTTGCTAAAATCCCATCGAGCCGAGCCACGAGCCGGCTCGATTTGCTAAAATCCCATCGAGCCGAGCCACGAGCCGGCTCGATTTGCTAAAATCCTAACGAGCCGGTTATCGAGCCGGCTCAAAATTCACTAAAGTTGACTAAATTTGCCTGTTTTGTGCGTTTAACAGTTTATTTGTTCGATGTGGTTAGAAAACAACGGAAACAGATAGTTAAATGAATGAAAAAGCTCGTATTTCGAAAATCGCACCGGCTCGATAAGAACAATTACTAATCGAGCCGAGCCACGAGCCGGCTCGATTGTCAAAAATCCCATCGAGCCGAGCCACGAGCCGGCTCGATTGTCAAAAATCCCATCGAGCCGAGCCACGAGCCGGCTCGCCGGTCGAAAATCAGAGCGAGCCGAGCCACGAGCCGGCCGGCTCGAGCCGCTTATCGAGCCGGCCGGCTCGATTTCCGGCTCGTCGGCTTCTCTGACATGGACATCGCTCCAAAAAAGTGTCAGATTATTCTGAAATTTTGTCTACCCCCACTAATTCGACTCTTGCGACCTCGCTGGTGAAATCAGAATTCTTGTAGGACAGCTCAGTCTTGAGCTATAAAACTTAGCGGGGTCCTACATTTCCTAGAAATTCACTGGTCTTGGCGCGCTTTGAATGCAGTTGGATATGCGTTGTACGGTAGCACTTTGACCGTTCTTTGCCGAAACTGACTATTTCCGGCCATTTCGAGTGGTTTAGGTGGCATGAGCGTTCCTCGTGACCTCGATTTGGTCTAGTATGGCCACGGAAACACAGGTTTGTGGCTGAATAGCCGAGAAACGACGAAAAATCGATTTGTGCGGTTGCGCGCAAACGGCTAACAAACGTGGCTTGTAAGTCCACGAAGCCATGCCTTGATTCATAGAATTGTCCATATTGCGTGCGAGGCTAATGTAAGCTTGTTAGAGAACAGTCCACGATTGGTCAGCGAATGACAATTTTTGCTTTTTTTGGCCAAATGGCCGCAACCCTATGTTTCCATGGCCATTCTAGACCAATTCGAGGTCGCAAAGAACTCTCATGCCATCGGAATCACTGGTCAGTTTTCAGGTCAGTTTCAGCAAAGAACAGTCAAAGTGCAACCGTACAACGCATATCCAACCGCAATCAAATCGCGACAGGACCAGTTATTTTCTAGGAACTGTAGGGCCCCCCGCTAACTTTTATAGCTCAAGACTGAGCTGTCCTACAAGAATTCTGATCTCACCAACGAGGTCGCAAGAGTCGAATTAGTGGGGGTAGACGAAAATTTCAGAAAAATCTGACACTTTTTTGGAGCGATGTAACACCCCTTTGTTGCATCAACAACAGGTGCGCTGTGGTGAAAAGCAAGCGTGCATCCCAGCAAAGTTGAAACAGTAGTTTTCGGGAGTATCCGAATTCGGTATTCGGATTACACTCAGGACGTCCACCGCCGATTCCCCGCGTTCGCCGGTACCCGCTCCTCTTCGCCGATCCACCCGTCAACGCCGTGCGCCGAGGACCCTCACGTACGACAGCAACTTCAAACAACGCGATCTAGTTTCAAGAGAGAGAGGTGTTGAGGCGCTTCCGCGTCCCAAAGCACTTTGCCCTTTCCCCATCCCATCGCCCATATCATTACATTTGTACTCTGTGACCTTCCCCTCTGTTCCGCTATCTACTCGTTGTAATTGTCCCTCTATATAAACTCGCAGCACTATCAAATAAATGTTTTTTGGTTCACTCACTCATCTGTTCCCCCGGAACTTGCACTCAGGACTGAGCTGTCCTACAAAAAGTCTGATTGCGGCATCGTGATGGGAAGGGTCGATTTGATTTTCAACGATTGATGCTCCAATAGTGCATTCACTCGTGCAAACCACGTTTCGGCATTGTTTACATTTTCCTAGCGCAAAGCCTTACTTTAGTATCACTTACATTAGTGCATATGCTGGTGTTCAACGATTAACATTTGACTTTTTCAGCAATATTGACTTTCCCTTTGCTTCATACCGGTTACTGCTGTTGGAGGTATAAAGGCGCTGAATCGCTTGCATCTTGAAGGAGTGCGGTCCGGAGTTGCCATCCTCTGTATTTTCTTGTTTCTTCTACAGTGGCATAATTTTAGTAACCATGCGAAATCTATTGATTCTGCCCTTAGCAATCGCAGTCCCATATTGCCATTGCATTCGCGCAACAGGGATTCGAATATGAAAATGGAGGATTCGGAGGATTCAATGGAGGAGGAGGCGGCGGCGGA
>MQUG01003954.1:0-72422 GCA_007213375.1 Steinernema feltiae | reverse complement strand
TGTTTTTCAATTTTTGGTTCAGCAAAGACAGAGAATTAACGTCGAATTACAATTTATTTATCTGTTAAATCCAATAAACGAAAAATATCTCCACAATTCTGTGACTAACAGTCAGAAGTAAATTTATGAACATCCATCCCGGAAAACTGCACCTCAACAGACCCTGCGTATGCGTTCAATTCCATTTGAGCCGACTTCAAAGTGGCGTGTTGTTTGGTCACTTTCAGTGTTTCGTAGTGAACGCATTTTGTCTCAAAGTAATCCTGGAGTTTCCCATACGTTTGTTCGGTTATGGAGCCGCGAATCCTAATCCCGTAAACGTTGAATCCCATATACGTTCTTAAATTCCAACTCTCGTACGCTTCTTTGATTGCTTTGAACGGAATGGTGTATCCTTTAGAGACACCGTACTGATGTCCCAATATAAGACCCGAAAATAGAGGTCTTTTCACCAAATCCACGAGAAGATCGTCCAATTCCCCGTGCTGAAAGCCCGTAGCGTCAACATGCAAGTTCACCAGGTGCTTAGATTGCAGCTGCCGCTTCAGAAAGTGGATCACCTCGGGTTTCAAGATTTCGTGCATTTCTTGACACCAGCTGACGTGAGCAAATCGACTTCCGATTTGCGCTAACAAATCGCTGGGAATGTTAGGAACATTCCTGAATTGTATTCGTTCGTAGATATAAGGGGCAACCACCCTCAGCTCCTCAAAGTCCGCCCTTTCATCAATATCACACTCCGAGATAAAGTGATTTCGAGCTTCTTCGACAGGAAAGGGTTCATCTTCCACATAGTCCAAGGTTCTGAAGAATTTGCCTCCTCTGTAAAGAAAGATCGAGTCGAACTCTTTCTCGATTTTTTGAGCGAATTCGCTCCACGGACCATTGATGTGGGCCAACGATTCAAGGTGTCCCTCTAGAAACTCTAGATTTTCATCCGCAGCAATAGCGACAACGTCGTTGATGATCTCGTTGGGAAGAGAGACGAAATCCTTGGAGTGACCGACAAGTGATCAATGTAGTCCGTGCAGGAGTGAAGGAATTTGATGCTTTCTTCGAACAATTCGCCAAACTCGTCCTCGCGTATGTCCGTGTAATCTGACTTCTTGTGGCGCGCCACTTTGGCGAGAAACTCACAAATTTGTGTTCCCAGATCCATTGGCTTGTCAGCTGAACTACACACTCTGCACACTGAACGGATGTTTATGGATCGAAACAAATGCCAATGCAAACTGGTCAGCATCGCTTCATTAGGTTCGATCTACCGTACCACTGACGCTTACGTCTGTGCGATTTCGTCCGCGTCTCGAGTCTCAAATCGTTGAAACGATCGGTCGTTCAGAAAACCCAGCACAAAAGCGATGACACCGAACTCAGACGTTGAACTCAGACACCGCGCACAGTAGTCAAACAAGGCGTCAATGAGCGCGCAAGTTTGGCTCAAAACACAACCTAAGCGAAGAAAAATGAATTAAACTTTTAGATTGAATGCTCTTGGATCAGCATCATTGTTGCGTTCGCTTGACGCTTGTCAGCGGCGGCGCGCAGCCTTCCCTTCCCGCTGGTTTACAACCGTCAGCCTCAATGGCGTCGGTTTGGCCACTCCCTCAGTTATCGCCTTTATTAGCTCGCTCCGTGAGCCATTCATTGACTATTCTCACCTATTCGAAGATGTTTGGTCTAAAAAGAGGATTCTAATTCTTGTTGCCGACCTGTCAATTCAACTCGTTACGCTCTCGGACCGAAGCGCACCTTTGTCGCCTTCGTGTCAAGCACGAAACGCTAGCTACTACTTCCTCAAACGTCAATTGCAGTCGAATCAAATTAGGGACAAATTGTCGGTAGAGTAAAGAATTAGAGATTCCCCAGGTAAGGTGGGTTTCCCTTTGATGTGTGTTGGATACCCGAGAGCGGAAGGTCTGGAGACTTTATTCAATGCTCGCTCGAGGTCCGGTTAGGTTATCTCCTCGCCAATCCGCCAGATCCCTTTTTGTAAAGCTTCAATTTTTCAGTTAAATGAGTTAAATAAGTATAGTTAAATGAAAAAAAAATTTTACTTTGAAAACTTTGCGCTAAAGTTATGTCGTTGTCCCTGTGCGATAAACCAAAAAACTAGGCAACCCCTGCGGTAGCGCCTAAGGCAGTTACAGTATGGTTAGCTTAGAACGGAGCCAAAATTCTTCTTACTGAGCCCGCTAATCAAGTAAAATTCCGGCGGCAAGTTGGCGGCGGCGAGTTGTACTGTTCCGCAGTCGGAACCGTCTTCAATCAAAGCAAGAACTATTAGTTCTTGTCGCGTGCATCCCGGTAATGAAACTACGCAATGCAAACTGAACAAAGACAAATTTCAAAAGACAACGTCTCTACGGAGTTAGGCAAGCCAAAAAGAAGGCATTGCAACCTAGGTTATGCTTTAGCTAAACTTGGCGCGTAGCTTAAACACCTAAGACACGTCTATTCAAGACTATTTTGATTTCTGCCTTTTGACCGAGCCCCACATTCAGCATTCAGCAGGCAATGGCAGCGAAAGAAGGGCGGGGCTGCGCCCTCGCCACACAGGTATCAGTGAGTTGGGTGTGAAAAATCCAAATCCAAAGCCATCGCCGTCTTCATTGGTTGGGCTCTCTTTATTAACTGATAGAGCTCCGATTCTCAATTCTAGTAGCAAAGCGTGCTTGTGCTTTGCCTCAATCGTTAAGTAGCTTAATTTTACTTTAAGATAAGTCCGTTGACAGAGCAAAAAAACTGCTCTGACTGTTGATCTGCTTTGGCATCGCATTGCCGCTCTCCGCATTGTTTCGTCACATTCCTAGTTATTAAAGTCATGCGGAACGTCGTTTTTCAACTAAACAATGGATCACGTGCCTCTCTTGTTCGCCGAATCCGTCGCGTGGCTCTTTGATTTCAACTCGCTTTTTTCACTACTTGCTTCCAGAAGTAGGCTCTTTAGGAAAGTCTGTAGCTTGATTAGGAAGAAGCAACTCGAAATCGCTCTCCACGTTGTTTACAACCCGGCCGCAGACACCTTTGACTATTGCGTGACTTGTGGAATGTATGAATCCGATCGGTCTCCAACACCGTACCCGTACGATCCTGCGGATCATCGCTTTGTTTACCTTTTTAAACTGATTTTACTCGAAGATCAAAGTTCTCTGGAGGACGTGGAAGAAACTTGGACGACTGCGACGCCATCGGATCCGACGTTCCTGAAGCTGCTGAGAACTCCATTTGTCCGAACTGAGTTGCGCCTGAACGTGAAATGTCCAGAACTCCTGAAGATACTGCCAGATTACTACACCTTCAACTACATCTACAATTGCGGTCCATTCGACCACAGCGAAGTCCTCGACGCGATCATTCAGCGCTCGCAGGCGTGTGGACGACTGGAAAGTCTTTATTATAGGGAATTCTTCAAAAAGCGCGGCAGAGAAGCGTCGATCGACTGGATTTCGACAAACAAGCGACTAAGGAGGATTGTAGGCTATTCAATTGAGAATACTGAATCTGTTCGCTCTACTCTTAACTTAATTGGTGTCCAATGAGCGGAACTGCTGTCTGGATTGGTTAATTTGAATAAAACTAAAGTTGCCGAAAGGTGGTAGAAGGATAGCTTTGTTCGTCGGTGTGCGAGGAAGTAGACGAGGACAAAGACAGGAGCGAGAATAAGCGACACAACTCTTTAGTACGCTCCACGATAATAACAACTGAAGTCTTCCTGTGCCTCCTCGTTAGCAGCAAAAAATTTCGGATTGTCGCGCAATTGAAGTCGCAATGCTGGCACTAAATCTACATTCCACTTTCCTGCAATTTGGCGAAGAACTAACAAGTTTTGCTTGAGTTGGAATTTTTGCGCATTATTGAAGCTGCTGCCGGATTACCGTACATTCAACAACATTGACGCTTCCAACGTTTTCAACGACAATGAAACCTCGTTGACTGGATTTGCACAAACAAGCAATCGCAGTGCTAGTCCCCGTCTGCATTTAAAACTCGTCTGCTTCATATGCAAAACAAATCAAGATCGCACTTCATTCATGTCTTTTAGCTTTGTTATTCCACTCGAATTGAACGCATCATTTGACCACCCTCAACGTGTAGCTGGCACTCGATTCAAATTTTTGATTTGATAAAGGCAAAAGCCATCTTGATTTTGTCATGAGCGGCCTGACCGCTGTCGTTGCCTCCTATTTGTCGTTTATTATCGGGATTTTTGGATGCTTTGGCAACGTCAACATCGTCGTGGCCGTCGTCCGTACTCGGAAGCTCCGTTCAAAATGACTCCGTTCATGGCTCTAATCGTCTTCAACGACCTGATTTTCATTGTTTTTGACTATTTTGAAGCCTTTGCTTACGTTTTTCAAATTGAACTCACCACGAGAATGTGAACCGACGTCTACTGAGATAGAAAGAAAGTGTAGCTTTAGCCTATGGCAGTTACAGTGTGGTTAGCTTAGAACGGATCCAAAACTCTCCTTACGGAGCCCGCTAATCAAGTAAAATTCCGGTGGCAATTTGGCGGCGGCGAGTTGTCTTGTTCCGCAGTCGGAACCGTCTTCAATCAAAGCAAGAACTATTAGTTCTTGTGGCGTGCAGCCCGGTCATGAAACTACGCAATGCAAACTGAACTAAGACCAATTTTAAAAGACAACGTCTGTACGGAGTTAGGCAAGCCAAAAAGAAGGCATTGCAACCTAGGTTATGCTTTAGCTAAACTTGGCGCGTAGCTTAAACACCTAAGACACGTGGGAAAAAAGAAGGATCTTCATATGAATTTATTCGCATACCAGACCAGAATCAGGAAGAGGGGAACCCCCACTACAGTAATCCTACCGTAATCTAATTTACAGTAATCCAATTTACACTAACCTACAGTAATCCAAACCACAGTAATCCTACCGTAATCTAATTTACAGTAATCCAAATTACAGTAATCCTACAGTAACTCATTCTACCGTGTAAACAATAAACAAAAAATTAATCCAAAGCGATGATTGTGGAAGCTTTTGTCGATAATTTGACCCCCATGTGGAGGGAGGAGATGCGACGGTCGACACCGCCCGTCTCTTACACGTATCTAAATAATTAATTTAAAAAAAATAAAATAAAAAAACGGCATACCTGTTGCCCAATATTCGATCTTCAACAGTAGACGTCGGTAAATAATAAAGCGCCCATCTGCTCCTCTGAAGAAGCCGGGGTCAAAGAGCTGGACTATCTGACCGTTGAAATGAACAGAGTCCAAAGGAATCATCTTTCAAATTCTAAATTATTTCAAAGTTAGACAAACACACAGACGCGCACGCAGCCAATGTCCCACAGAGGCTTGGCTTCAGCTTGACATCAAGTAAATCCAATTCAGACTCGCACCACGCCTCTTCTGATAACATCAAACTCACTAGCGAGCAGTAGGTCAGCGCATGCTCGGACAGACCCAAAACAGTTCTAAACCGCGTAATCAATCACCCTGCATGTCCGTCAATCATGTAATCAATCATGAATAACAAACATTTACAGAACAAAATGTAGATCAGTATAACAATCAGGCTAATCAATCAACAACTGTTGAGCAGCGTCTATAGACTTAACCGGCGGCGACTTATTGTCGTACCGGACGCCAAAATCGCCAAATCATTAAAATCATAAAATCCAACATGACTCTGGTGGGAAACATCCAATTTAGCTGAGCGATGGCTCAAAAGAACGGCATTGAGCTGGGGAAGACTTCTGCTAGGCTAGATTCTGCCAAAAATGTATGAGAAAAGAAAAAAGAGAAACGACAAAAAAAAGCCGATTTTCACCGTACTTATTGCCGTCTCAGGCAAAATATTTGGGTCCTGAGGTGGCGACGTTCATCACCCTTTAATTTTCGTTTTTCGGAGACGGGACTAGGCGTCCGGTGCGACAATATTACATGCGATGCAATGAAATTGTGTATAACCAGAGCAACTGAATTCCTCGCGACCGTGAATTGATCCAGAACGACCCAGGAAACACAGAATTGTTGTTGTTAGGCTGAGAAAAGCACAAAAACCACGTTTTGCCGACGCGCGCCGAAACTTCAAAGTAGATGTCGTCTATGTTGACCATAAATTTTCAATGATTTTCGGCAATTCAGTGTTTCCATGACCGATTTAGACTCATTCGAGGTCGCTAGAAACGCTCATGCCGTCCGATTCGCACAGAACAGCCTGGCATAGCCAGAAAACAACTTCACATTCCACAACCATTGCATGACCGTATAATCCATACGGGTATAATTCATCGTGTCGTGTAAATCGTAAATCGTGTCGGGACCACTGATTTTCTAGAAAATGTAGAGGCGCCCGATAAATTGTATAGCTGAGACCAGTGTGGTCTGAGCCAAAAGCGATGCTTCGCTTTCGGCATTGCTATGTTCTCTATTTAAGCGTTTCAAAATGTTCTTCAGGGCACAACAACATCGGAAACAACAATGCCGCAACTGAAGCTTCTGGTTGACTTGGACAACACGCTCATCCATTCGAGGAAAGAATCCGTCAATCGATTTCCACTCTGTGGCGACGTCATCTGGATGAGCGAACAGCAGAGAATTCTGAAAATCAGGCCGTACACGTTTGATTTCCTGGAAAGTATGGCTGAACGCTACGAGATGACTGTGGTGACCTTGGGGAAGCGGTCTTACGCTGAAGCCATAGTTGGTCACCTTGATCCAGAGCAGACGTTTTTCGGCGGCCGAATCATCGCTCGAGAAGACTTAGGCGACCAGCGTTCCAAGACAAGGAAACTGGATGAGTTGTTCCCTGAAGCAATGGAGCAGACCGCGATCATCGACGACCGCGTCGACGTTTGGGATTTTCGGGAAAATGTGGTCCAGGTGCTACCGTACCACTTTTTCAGGCATTTGGACGATCGGGACGACTCGTTGGAGCACATGAAGCGCGTGCTGATCGAGGTGCACCGGCGATTCCATGAGCACTTCGCTGCAACGCAGGAGCTTCTGAATCTGAAAGAAGTCATTCGCCAATACAAGAGAGAAGTGCTACGCGGCGATACCGTAGTTCTGCTGGATTTCCCTCTCTACATGAAGATCGACCTAATTGCGCTTTTGATGCATTTCGGCGCTCAAGGTCAAAATGACGTAGACGCAAAGACTACGGTCGTTGTTACGAATCTAACGAATCCAGATGAGAAGAACGTTTCCGTCGTCACGGAAGATTGGATTCGGGAAGTCGAACGCACGTGGACAAAACCTGATTTCGGTCAATTCTCCTTCGACATGACGGCGGCCAAGCGCGAAGCGAAAGAACAACATCATGTGAAGCGAAAGTCGAAGCAGCAAGTTCAAAAGCAGGAGTGTTCCTACTTTAAACGTTTGTTCAGCGCATGGTGCGAAGTGGTGTGAGCTGTGAGCGGTGAATAAATTGTTTAAAAAATTTCTTTGTTCTCATTGCACTGATAATTACTTAAGTACGACAAAACAGAGAAACGACAAAAAAAAGCCGATTTTCACCGTACTTATTGCCGTCTCAGGCAAAATATTTGGGTCCTGAGGTGGCGACGTTCATCACTCGTTTATTTTCGTTTTTCGGCGCTCATCAACGCTCGTCACTCTTTTATAATTTCAATATTTTCGTTTTTCGCAGACGGGAATTGGCATCCGGTACGACAATAACCGGCGGCGAGTTTTCCTGGCTGCGAGTCGGCGGCGGCGATTCGGCGGCGGCGAGTTGTCCTGCGGCGAAGCCGACAAGAGCAAAGTCACTTGTCAGCTTCTCAGGAATAAACTGCAGCACTCTATTCCGGCCTTCGTCAATCCGTGGGTTCGTTTGTCGCAGTTCACCTTAGAGCGCGATTGATAAAACGCTGTTTGCCTTCTTTTATACATCGGAAGGAACAAAGGTGTTTTGGTTTCAGGTTCGGTCGGGCTTAGGTGACTTTGGTGAATTAGGTGAATTACGACTTTAATTATCCAATAAACGGAAATTATCTCCACAATTCTGTGACTAACAGTCAGAAGTGGAATTGTGAACGTACATCCCGGAAAACTGCACCTCAACAGAATCTGCGCATGCGTCCAATTCCATTTTAGCCGACTTCAAAGTGGCGTGTTGTTTGGTCACTTTCAGTCGTGACCATTGGCTTGACCCTGTTTCGTAGTGAACGCATTTTGTCTCAAAGTATTCCTGGAGTTTCTCATACGTTTCGGCGGTTATGGAGCCGCGAATCCTAATCCCGTAAACTTCGAATCCCATATACGTTCTTGAATTCCAACTCTCGTACGCTTCTTTGATCGCCTTGAACGGTATGGGGTATGCTCCGGAGATACCGTACCTATATTCCAATACGAGACCCGAAAATAGAGGTCTTTTCACCAAATCCACGAGAAGATCGTCCAATTCCCCGTGCTGAAAGCCCGAGGCAGCAACATGCAAGTTCACCAGGTGCTTAGATTGCAGCTGCCGCTTCAGAAAGTGGATGACCTCGGGCTTCAAGATTTCATCACTAGTACAAGACCAATCGACGTAAGCAAATCGACTTCCAATTTGCGCCAACAAATCGCTGGGAATGTTAGAAACATTTCTGAATTTTATTGCGTCGTAGAGATTTGGAGCAACCACCCTCAGCTGCTCAAAGTCCGCCCTTTGATCAATATCACACTGCGAGATAAAGTAATTTCGAGCTTCTTCAACAGGAAAAGGTTTATCTTCCACATAGTCCAGGGTTCTGAAAAACTTGCCTCCTCTATAAGACAAGACCAAGTTGACCTCTCGCACGATTTTTTGAGCGAATTCGCTCCACGAACCATTGATATGGGCCAAAGATTGAAGATCTTTTTCGAGAAGCTCTAGATTTTCCGCAGGAATAGCGACGACATCGTTGATGATCTCGTTGGGAAGAGAGACGAAATCGTGTGGAATGACCGACAAGTGATCGGTGTATTCCGTGCAGGAGTGAAGGAATTCGATGCTTTCTTCGAACATTTCGCCAAAATCGTCCTCGCGTATGTCCGCCTTGTGGCGCGCCACTTTGGCGAGAAACTCACAAATTTGTGTTCCCAGATCCATTGGCTTGTCAGCTGAACTGCGTACCGTACTCTGCACACTGAACGGATATTTATAGATCCAAACAAATGCCAATGCGAACTGGTCAGCATCGCTTCGCTGTCAGAACTTTTGGCGCCGTCAGCGTAGATGCGGCGGGCTTTTGGCCGCCTTGCTACGACCGGCTCCAAAACTAGAGCGTCACGATGCACCTAGTTTGGCCAACATTACTACACAAACGCATTTATAAGAAGGATTGAATCGAATTTAAATTGATGACAAAAATGATCTCAAAAGATCAAACACCTAATTTCAAGTGGATGATTTGATGCTCAGTTATCTCCGCCGTACCACTGGCGTTTGACACGTTGATCTTCAGCTGCAGCCGGGCTACCGTACCACTGGCGCTTTTCACGGAACTGTGCTGAAGGGGCGCCGTACCATTGAGCGGTCGTCAGAGTGACGAAGAGAGCCTAAACAGAGGGTTACTGTAGGTGGCAGATTGTGGGGACTCGCTCACAAAGCAGAGGACGAGGGAGAGGAACTTCATGACTTTGCAGGGTGAATGATGGAAGAATCGAGAGCAAAAGTCGCCTTTTATGGCGTTTGCGGCGGTCAGATCGCAACACGAAAATGTGATTCGAACTGATTATCGCGCACAGAACGTCTGTTGAACACGAATACTAATCCTTTCGCCCTTTGGACGTTCAGAAGGCGTTTTGCGTTCGCTGCGGGAGTCGTAGACGAACACAATCAATCGTGTTAATCGGATTACGGTCTGTTGCGATTGCGGAGTGAACCGATAAAAGGAAGCAGGAGAACGTTCTTTCCATCATTCACCCCTGCGAAGTCATGAAGTTCCTCTCCCTCGTTCTCTGCTTTGTGAGCGATTCCCCACAATCTGCCACCTACAGTAATCCTTTGTTTAGGCTCTCTTCGTCGCTCTGACGACCGCTCAATGGTACGGCGCCCCTTCAGCACAGTTCCGTGAAAAGCGCCAATGGTACGGTAGCCCGGCTGCAGGAGATCAACGTGTCAAACGCCAGTGGTACGGTAGCCCGGCTGTAGCTGAAGATCAACGCGTAAAGCGCCAATGGTACGGCGGGGATAACTGAGAGTCAAGTCAAGTTGGAATTAGGTTTTTGATGTTATGAGATATCAGTTATCAAGTTTAGACTTTCTTATAAATGCGATGTGATAATATGAGAAAATGAAGAAAATGAAATGAAGAAAATGTATCCGTTAAGCCAAGTTTACTTTAGTACTAGATAAAAAGAGATTTGCGTCGAAAGAGAAAAGAGAAAAAACGGCCGGATGAAAGCAAGACAAATGCTTTCGATATACCGTCTGTGTTACGCATCGACAACGACTTCGACTACAGAGTGTTTAAGACGAACAATTCGCCAACACATAGACGCACAGTCGGTCTAGACTGTCTAGGCAGCGCGCTGCTGAATATTTATAATGTGGCCGTGGGAAACCCTTTAAAATAAGAAAAAAAACCTGCGGTATTCTTGTCTGTGTGATTTCTGTCCGCAGCCGGCGTCACTTGAGACGTTGAAACGACCGGTCGTTCAGAAAACTTAACACAAAAGAGACGACACCACCGGGTGTCCAACTCAGACACCGCGCACAACAGACAAACGATGAGCGAGCAAGTTTGGCTCGAAACACAATTAAGCAAAGGAAAATGAAAGAAAAACAAATGTTCTCTATTGCGTTAGCTTAATTTTGTCAGCTGCGGCGCGCCGTCTTCCCTTCCCGCCGGTTTACAACGTCTGCCTCGATGGTCTGGCCACTCCCTCAGTTATTGCCTCTATTAGCTCGCTCCGTGAGCCATTCATTGACTGTTCTCACCTATTCGAAGATGTTTGGTCCTAGAAAGAGGATTCTTGCAGGTCAGTCAATTGGCCTCCAACTTGTTATGTCATCGGACCGAAGCGCACCTTTGTCGCCTTGGTGTTACGAAACGCTCCTAACGTGCGACGGTTGGCATCTTTGTGAAGGCTTTGGTAGTGCCTTGAATAATACAGTAAACCAAAAACGACCTATGACGACGATAAACTAATAAACCAACATTAGATGCGATGCTTTGCTTTTTGCTCATTTTGCATTGCTTTTAGGTGCAAAAAACAGCATAAGAGCAACGATTTCGACGATTGAATTATGAAAATGGATCTCGGAGAACGCCTCTTCACCTTCCTCGAGCAGACTTGCGGTCATTTGACGGACTACGGCAACTCCACCCGAAGTGATCCACTCTACGAGCTGCTCAATGAAAACCTCGATCTTCTCGATCTGCTCCGCTCAACCCCGGAGTATGTGGAGCATTTGGCGCCCAGCACAAGCGACTTTGCCTTCCTCCCCAACGAGATCATCAACGACGTCGTCATCATTGCGGGCGAGCAGCAAGACCCCGAAACGCATCTTCCTGACTATCGATCGCTCTCTTTCCTCGCAGGTCCCTGGGGCGATTTCGCTCGAAGACCTTTTCTCACCGCAAAGACTAATGCCAAAAACTTGAGAATTGTCGCCAAGAACTACAGATCAGGAAGGATCGAGGAAAAGGAAATCCCGTTGAGCGAAGTGAAAAATCAGTCAATCTGTCATGCTGTACTCTCATACGGACCAGAGACTGCTTGGAAGCAGCTTGAAACCTTGCAGCTGCACGGATCAATTACGATCACGCAATATACGTGGATTCCTGAACAATTTCTAGAAAAGATGGAAACATGTTGGTTCACTAGCATCAATGACAAATACGGTCACTTCGGCTACAACTTCCTCAAGCGTCAATTGCAGTCGAATCATCTCAAGAAGCTTTGCACTGCATGCCGCATGGAAGACGACCTTTTAATTGAGTTTGTTTCACGACCTTCATTTGCGAAACTCGTTCTTTACAATCTGGAACTGGAATTGGAATTTCCTGTTGTCAAGGCGCTTGTGAAAAGCTGGAAATCAAGGAAACTCCTGGAAACTAATCGTCAAGAGATTCGTGGTCGTATTTCATATGAAACCGCCGCAAAAGTTGCGAAACTCTTTGATTCCTGCATAAGAGACGGACTCGAATCAACATTTGAAGTGACCAAACCTCATCAAACGATTCCGCATGCCAAAGCAAATCTCAAGATGTGGGGATACAGTGAACCAGTTGTTTGGCTGAGACTTTGTAATGCTAAAGCATAGGCTCGAAGAGGGATTGCGCCGCAGTTGCGAAGATGGTATGATAAGATAATTTTGTAGATGTTTAATTCTAGTTTTGAGTCTAGAAACTTTGGTAAAATAAACTTTGCATGTTCGGCTTGTCGGAATGTCGCATTTCACCTAGATTGACCCTCTGGTCCGCTCACGTTCGTATTATATTGACCTTTGCATTTGTGCGCGGATTGTCGAACTTTACGTTAGGTGATTGACAAAAAAATGAAATATCCGCAAAGCTGGTCCGTTCACTCAAGGCTGGTATGTCGCGTTTGCGGAATCCTTCAACAAGCCCGCAGGTCGTTTGCGTTTCCGGTAGAAGAAATGCCCATTGGTCTACAACGACCCACGAAACACATAATTATGGCTGAATGGTCGAGAATCAATGAAACTGGTGATTCTCCGGCCGATTCGGACTTTGAAATTTCGTCGCGTGTCGGCAAAACGCGATGGAGCCAAATGGCCACAAACCCGTGTTTTCATGGCCTTCTAGACCAATTTGATGTCGCGAGGAGAACGCTCATGCCATTAGCCATACAATGCTTATCTCCGACCGCAAGCAAATCGCCCCAGGACCACTGGAGCGATATCATTGTCCCTTTAAATGGACAGTGACATCGCTCCAAAAAAAGTCTCAGATTTTTCTGAAATTTGGCCTACTCCCACTAATTCGTCCCTTGCGACCTTGATGGTGAAATCACAATTCTTGTAGGACACCTCAGTCTTGTGCTATAAGTGGGGCATTGTACCCTAGCCGTTTGATCGTTATTTGCCGAAAATGGCAATTTTCGGCCTTTTCAAGTGATTCTGACGGCATGAGCGTTCCTCCCGACCTCGAATTGGTCTAGAATGGCCATGGAAACACAGGTTTGTGGCTGAATACCCGAGAAACAATGAAAAATCGATTTGTGCGGTTGCGCGCGAATGGCTAAGTCCACGATTGGTCAGCACATAACAATATTTGCGATTTTTCGGCCAAATAGCCACAAACCTGTGTTTTCCTGGCCAGTTTTGGCAAATAACGATCAAAGCGCTACCATACAACGCAGATCCAATCGCAATCAAATGCTTTTATTACCATTTTACGCCGCGAAATCAAATTTCAAACAATACCGACATTACAAATTCTCAAAGTTGAAAAATTCCAACGTAATGAATCCCACAAATTCCAACTTTACGCTCATCGTTGCCGAGTGATGAACAGGATGACAGCTCGATTTTTCCGGATTTTGCTTTGCGGACATTCCAAAGTAAGTCTTGAGTTCCTTTGTGAATGAGTCGGCGAACGTCCCGGTGATCCTTTGGTAGCCTACTTCAAAGTTTGTCCTCAATTTCCACGCTTTGTGAGCTGCGAAGACGACCTGAGGCGAGATGACGCACCTCAGGCAGTCGAGGCTCTCAAATGTCGGTTTTTGTACAAAATCCATCAACAGATTGGTCCATTTGTCTTCCCGCAAATTGACCCTTTGGATCTTCAAATTCCTGAGGTATTTTGACCGCAGCTGGCGTTTGAAAAACCCCATCATCTTGTCGTTTATCTTCAGTTCTGCTTGTAAGTATTCCAGTGTGGAGAATCGATCTCCAAGAAGGTCTAGTATAGAGCTTGAAAGGTTGGCAGAATAAAAGAGTTTGATGGATTCGTAGAGATATGGCGCTAATTGTCTGAGTTTATCAGAATCTGCGATGTTTAAGATTTCAGAGTAAGCGATGGGTCGTCCAATCGCTTCTTCAAAAGTCAGTTCTTCGTTTGATCCGCAAATATTGAAAGAAAACCGATTCATGGAAGAACTCAACAGTTTGATCGGTCTAGCGTCCGTGGCAAAGTCACCCCACGGACCATCGATTTGAAGGAGGGATTGATGGTGAATGCGCACATCGGAATCCGGATCTCGTTTGTCGCCAGCGATGATGAGGACGTCGTTGATGATCTCGTAGGGGAGGAAGGCAAAATCGTTGTCCACGAGAGCTGGTGAAACGAGATTGTCGTGATCCGAGCACCGCCGAAGTTTCTTGATTTCGGTGACCTCCGCGCATTCGGCGACCCGCTTCATTTTGAAATGATGCGCATCGTTGAACAAGCCTAGTACATATATGTAAGATTGATGAAAAGTGCGAAATCGCGTTGTGACATGTGTGAAAATTCTTGTTTTGAGTTAAATAGCGAACACTCCACAGAGCAATAGCAATTAACAAATGGAGTCGACAACGAGGCACCTTTTAGCTGTTTTTAATTTTGGCATTTTGTGAAGCATTTGAAGCCGCTGTTAATCTTCAATCCACAAGACCCATTAGACGACCACAAATGTAGAGACAAATGGATATGGTATAATGAAATATTATTGTTCCCACAAATAAAATTAAAGTTAAAAGTTTATCAAGCACATTTAATATTACCATCAAACGGAGTCACAGGAGCTGCGCGATCAAAACGAAACATCCGGATCAGATTCTCTGACTGGCATTCAAGAGAATTGCAGCCTAAAATATGAGTTTTTACCAATTTCTCCACTCAGGTTCATAGTTGCGGACTTGACGCAGGCGTGTTTTCGTGTAACTTTCAGTACGCGATAGTCTTTGTCTTTTCTTTGATCACATTTAGTCTCAAAGTATTCTTGAAGTTCCGCGAACGTTTCTTCAGAAATGGAACAAACAATTTCCTGACTGTAGACTTCAAAGACTGTAGTCTTTGCATTCCATGCCTCATACACTTCTTTGATCGCATGGAACGGCAGAAGATATCCTCCCTCCTCATCGATCCAAAAACTGTCGTTCACAAACTTCAAACCTTCGCGTAGCTGAAGTAGTTGGAAGAGAGGTCTTTTCATGAAACGCACAAGCAAGTCGTCCAGTTCACCTTCTTGGAAGCCGTGAGCAGCGATTTTCAGTTCTCTGAGATGCATCGATTTGAGTTGACGTTTCAAAAAATCGACAATTTCCGGCGTCATGTACTTCAAATGTTCCTTTACAGGGATTGCCCATCCGACGCTTGAAAATCGGTTTCCAAGCAGCGTTAATATATCGCTGGGAATGGAGGAGACGTTCTTGAAGTTGATGTGTCCAAACAGATTTGGAGCGGTAGCTCTCAGCTCGTTAAAGCGAGCTCGTTCGTTGATTCGCGAGTAAGAAATAAAGCGGTTTTTGGCTTCGGCAAAGGAAAATTTGCGTTTTGTAAAATATTTAACATCTGTGTAATACCCCAAGATCAAGCTGGATTCCTTTGTGATTTTTTGACCGAATTCCTTCCATGGACCTTCGATCTTCACGAGCAAATCCCGAGATTGCCGGGCAGTTTCGTCAACGACGTCATTGATGATCTCGTTGGGGAGATGGGCAAAGTCCTTTGGAGTGGCGCTCAACTCCTCTGAGTACTCTGTACAGGAACGAAGCAAATCAAGGCTTCTTTCGAGCAAGTTGATAAAATCATCTTTCTCAAGGCGATGCCGCCGCTCCATGTTTCCTGAAACTTGGACGAAAAACTGCGAAATTTTCTTTCCAAGATTCATAGTCGGTTCCGCGTTCATGTTAAGGTTCAGATCGTTGATTTCTACCTGAGATTGTACCCTTATATGGATGCATACAAATGCTAGTTCAAGTGAAGCATAGCATTTACGATTGATTTCTTAAGCATTGCTTTAGAAAAAACAAAACGACCATGCATGCAGAAATGGGGCAAAACACCAAGGCACATTTTGACTTTTTGACACGGCCGGCCATTTCTAGAACCTGGGAATGCAATAGATCAAAATGCCCGAGACCCCCCATGCCAACGACGAAAGCGAGCATAGCACCGGAGCATATATCTGAACAGTTCGACGTATCTGAACAGTTCAACGTTTCCACACGCTTACCCCCAACAACGCCTCTTTTGCCCCTGAACAGCCGATGTGGCGGACGCCGGAGTTGATGTCTTGATTTGTGGTAGGTATGCTGTCCCTGGATGGTTTGCTTGTTGTCGTCTCCGTGGAAAGGTCGTCGCAACACGGAGGATTTGTGCGGCGACGGTAATAACTCGCTAGGAAACAACGGCAACACTCAATCCTCAATCCAACGGAGATGGCGAGCAGCAGTAGCACAGGAGAAGCCAGAAAAGCGAGTCGCTGGCGCTTAAAAGCAAGAAACGTTTCTCGGCCATATGGCTGCAATACTGCGTTTCCAAGGCCACGTTTCCATGTTCGGCCTGCGATCCGATAAACCGATTAATAAGGTACGTAGGTTACGCAAAAGAGTTGACTAAGATGTACTTCTGTTGGGCGTAAGAACTACCGTGTTCTCCTCGGTCATGAAATTTTGTTCATTTAAAATTGATGCGATTACATTAAAGGGATTCCAAGTGCTAGAGAGTACAAATTTAAGACGATAAAAGCACAAGAGAGCCTCAGTTCAGACTAACTGGGACAAATCTACAACGAAAACCTACCCCTAGGAGAAGTTTCAAAACGATCTGAGACCTCGTTTCATTCACGACACTGTCCCTTTAATCATCAAATCAACAGAACATTTAACAGAGCGTATTAACTTGGATCCTCAATAATCCGTGTGCTTGCTTAAGCGCTGTACTTCTCCCAGATTACAAGGATTCATTTTTTTTCGTCTTTTTTTCGCCTTCAAATCCGTTGAAAAATTCCATTTTAACAAAGGTTTTTCCTCTTTCCGAAATGTTCACCCTTCGGGTTGCTGCAGGAACTATTGGGTGCTGATGCATCGATGAAGTAGAGATTTGCAGTTTTTCTACGAGTTCATCAACAGACTCCTTTGTTACGAATCCGCAAACACTCTGATAGCCGACTTCGAAAGAGCTGCGCGCGCGCCACGCACGGTCAGCTTCTATGAAAATTTGGGGTGCAAGCATTATCCAAACTGAAGTGAAAAGGCTCTCAAACGTGGGTCTCTTGACGAACGCAACCACAAGATCAATCAAATCTTGGACATCAACGCATGATGGCCAGCAGAGATTAACCTTTCTGAGGTGCTTTGACCGCAGCTGGCGCTTCAGAAACGCGACCGCCTTTTTCTGCATCCGCCGACCAGGATGTTCTTTCCAGGTGACCTGCGAAAATCGATCTCCTAGCAGCTCGAGGACATCGCCAGGAATGTCAGGAGGATAGTCGAGTTCCAAAGATTCGTAGAGATTGTGTGCAACTTTGCGAATCAGCTTGAAATCCGCGTTTTCGTCGATTACACAGTGAGCTATGAGTCGATTTTTGGCTTTCTTGAAACTCACCGCTTCGTCTTTGGCTTCCTGCGCTCCGTGATTTCTTAACACAAAATTCTCCTTTTTAATAAAGAGGAATCTGAACATTTTCTGAAAACGATTTCTTAAAACCAGCTTATTTTTAGGTATGAGCATCAGAGGCGTCGCGCTCCTAGCGATATCGCCCCAGCGACCCCTGAGTTGAACCAGGAATTGATGGTCCACCCTCGCTTCTGAGTAAATATCGCGCCTCTCGCCAGCGATGATGACGATGTCGTTGATGATCTCGTTGGGCAGAAAAACGAACGCGTTCATCGCATTGCATGCATTTGTGAAAGCGCAGTTTGATCGAAAGATGAGCCGAATGATTTGTACGTGCGAATGTCGTCAGTCAATGTGCGAAGTCAATTTTCACTTCAAATGACTGTTTTCGGTCATTTCACGTTTGCATTGCGTTGTAGCGGGTGCCGAGATCCGTCTTTAAGCTGGTTCTTAACCGAAAGCTCTATTTTTTCTCGACTCAAAGGGTGACTACATTGTCGCGACGTATCTTCGGCGACTAGAGCGACAGGACACATGAGTGGAGTGAGGAGGGCGCGAGTTCGCCGTCCGCCGAAGGCGGGTCGACGAGAACCGATTGGCGTGAGACAGAAGTGCTGAACGAGAGAAGCGGCGCCACTAGCGCCACTAGCTTTAATGTAAGCGTTCGCACACGAGTTGTTTATGCATATTTTGAAATTGAAATTTTGCTCCATCACCCCACTGCGAACAAACTCATCCAATGGGGGCATAGCTCAGGGGTACAGCGCTCGCTTAGCATGCGAGAGGGCTGGGGTTCGATTCCCCATACCT
The DNA here is from genome assembly GCA_007213375.1 of Steinernema feltiae. Classification (NCBI taxonomy): domain Eukaryota; kingdom Metazoa; phylum Nematoda; class Chromadorea; order Rhabditida; family Steinernematidae; genus Steinernema; species Steinernema feltiae. The sequence goes on along the minus strand of MQUG01003954.1, from coordinate 54,161 downwards.
CCAGTAAAATTTTTTTAAGTTCACTGAAATTTAATAAATATTTATCTTCATTTCAGGATCAAAACGCCAAAAAATTGTTTTCGGTTAAAATAAAAAATTCGATGCGTCTGAGGGGAATCGAACCCCTGTCGATTGCTTGGAAGGCAACCATGCTGACCATTACACCACAGACGCGCTTGTTTGGCGTCTGATCAGTTCCATGTTACGCGCCGATGTCTGAAATTGCGTTTCAGACAGACAACGGCCAATGCGCCCTCTCCCAGACACTCCACTGCAATCAAACGCAGTCAGTGGGGGGTATAGCTCAGGGGTAGAGCGCTCGCTTAGCATGCGAGAGGGCTGGGGTTCGATTCCCCATACCTCCAGTGATTGTTTTTATTTTTTAATACTCATTTTATGTTTAATGTTATGCTCTTATGATGATAAGCTTACAATTAACGGATAAGTCGAGTGCTAGGCGCCAATTTCTGAATTTTTCTTGTTTTTTCAATTTTTTTTACATAATAAAAACGCTATCCGCCCCTTAACAACTGGTTTACGTAACTTCTCGAACGCGCTGGTCGCAGAGTGCGTAGATCCGTTCACAGCAACCCCAGCGCTTTTCCAATTAATTTTCCCACTCACTGGTGTCAATTTTGATATTCACTCAAAGTGTGAATTTTTAGCATTCAATTAAGCATTACATGCACGGCGTAAATTACCAGGAATTTTAACGAAACAAGCTTCAATCGATCAGGCTTGAAGAAGGCTTCTCAATCGTTCGGACATTCAACGTGTACCCTCTTCAATTCAAGGTTAGTTTTAGCATCTTTGAGCTGCTCTGAACTTACGTTTATAGACTATATTTAAAACGATTTTCACCGCAAATTTGGTGAATTTGGTTTGGCTTTTGCAAGCAGCGCCACTCACAAAAAATGTAAAAAAATTTGGAGCGATTCCGACACTTCTGTCTTAGGCTAATTCTTAGACCTAAAACTCAGTTTGTGTATATCTACCCTTAATCTCAACTGCCGCAAAGCAATCGGGAAAGCTATGTTTTTATCCTTTACAAACGCACTGGCCTGGCAAGTCGAAATCTCTCCCTCGTATCAAATCTCTTTTTCAGGACGGTACCGGACAGTACGCCGCGAGACTGATCGACTCACTTGGTTGATCTCTCTCCCTTTAACGAACACCATGAATACCAGCCGTGGACGCCAACTCGGGGCGAGGCCAACCCTCAGCACAGCTCCTTCAACCAGCGACAAGGTCATCTGGCGGTCCGCAGGACTAACTGGAAGTGACGCTGGAAGTGGCTTCGATAGTCAGTGTAAGGAAACGCAACCAGTACGGCAGAACTACTGGAGTCAAAGCCACAAAAGGTGATTGCCTCATTCAATTTTTGTTTGAGACCAAGAATTTAGGTGTTATGGTCCTCCTTTCAGTTACTTTGGAATCGACCGTCGACCATTTAGCTGAAACATTGGAAGTACTTCTGCAACTGATCTTCGCATTATGGTTGATGCTGGCTTCACAAAGAAACTGATTTCCTTGTCGAAAGTTTTAACGGCTCTTAAATGGCTCAAAGAAAACAACAAATACTACGCTAGATTTGTTTCAGGTTTGAGCTTGTCGACGGAAAGAGAGAGAGAGAGAGTTATGGAACCGTGTTAGAATACCGATTTTGAGGCTGAAGTGGCGCAGATTTTTGAGCCGGGATTCTTCAGAGGAGACAATGGCACACCTGTGCACTTTATCCGTATGGTCGTCAGTTTGACCTCAGCGCGCGTCGACGGTTTAGTAGATTTCGTCGTCTACAGAGCTCAAGCAAGCCTGAATTATGTTGTAGGAGACTACGCGCAGATCACCATCAACGAGAACTTTTGCTTCACGGACAGGGATGAAGTTCTCTTTCCTACGCCACAACCTCAAGAACACGACCGCAAGGACATCACGAAATATGTCGACACACGGTTTCCCGCAAAACTTTTGCAGTTTTTTATCAGTTCTGAACTGCAGAATGTCCCTGTGGCAGTCAGAGGCTCTCTCCCTCAGATCGGATCAATTAAGAAATGCATTCGCCGCGCCAGAGGGCAGGACAAAGTTCCCGTCATCCCACGAACGCGAGACTTCGAAATCCCCGACGAGTCTCGGACATATGAAATTGATTACTGCTTAGTGGAACAGTTTCTTCTGGCGGACAGCCTCCCTTACGAGCAAAATTAAGGGAAGAAATAAACGGTAACTATGACACAGTGGTTGTGACGTCATCTTGTCACTTTGTGACGAAGCAGGATAACCTTGTGACTGATCGTAACGCGCTTAAAAGTAGTTCTTGGCTAACATATCGTACCTGCCGATGCTTAGGCTGACTGTCGTAGTGGTAAAGCCTAGTTTTTGGCTTAACAGACTTTGTACAGCAGCGTTTGCACCCTTTGACCTACCGCCTAAATATTGCCAAATTCACTGGGCGCCAAGTTGACATTGCCGCTCAAAATTAGAGTCAAATTCCAAAAACAATACAATAATCAATTTATTTAACCGAAATTCTGACAACTCAGACAACCGTTTCAACGCAATCTGAACAAATTCAGCAATCTTTCAAACTGTGTGCCTATGAGCTTGATTGCGCGCCAAATCCGACTACCTAAATTGTGCAAATCTCGTCTAAAATATAGAATTGAATGCCTTCCAGGATTGGCGAATTTAAACCAGCACAGACCGCTGCTGCATCCGCAGTGGGTTAGCGAAAAATACGATGATTTAGAGCCACTGCTTGGCATAATCAGTCTCAGGTCGCAATCCCTCCTATTTGGATGTTTCACACCGGCGAATTTGCCAGAAATTTACCCGACCCTAAAATTCTCTAGGCTTCGTACTAAGGGCAGGCATTTTATCTTTGTTGATCATACTCACTAGGCTTCGTACTACGAACTTAAATTGTTCAGGGCCAAGTCGTCCGGTGCCAAGTTGTCACGTACCGTTCTGTGGCAATGTCCAAAATTCTGATGCAATGCTTTATGTGTTAAAAAGCATTGCTGCAAGCAAAAGAAAGCGCCTCTTTCAGCCCATATAAGGCCGCAACTTCCAAAACTAAGTGCATCCAAAAATGGAACGAGGAAAGCAGATATTCTCATTTGTAGGCGAAACCGTCGCGCAGCTCGCGGAGCCGCGCCTGGACAGCCTCGAAAGAGACGACTTGGTTGCGTTGCTCCACAAAAGCATCGCGTTGCTTCGTTCCGTTTCCGAGTACTCCGACTACGCGGCCGCTGTTCCCCAGGACTTTGTCCGTCTCCCCCACAAGATCATCCATGACGTCTTCGCAATCGACAAGCAGAACAATGCTCAACTTCAATTCCTGACCACAATCTCTGGTCCTTGGGGTGAAATTGGGAGGAAGCGGCAGGAAACGACGAGGAAACGGAAGCGCAGCGCAAGTTCGGACGAAAATGAAGCGAAAAGAATGCGCGGAGCGGAAATCTTCTGCATGGTCCACCAGCTCTGGGACCGCATCTCAAATTTAACGTGGCAAAATAGAGACAAAGAGGATTTGCAAGTTTTCCAGAGAAACTTCAACTTCCTCACCTCTCTCGCCGAGTACTCCGAGCACTTGGCGGCCATTCCTAAAGACTTTGTTGCGCTCCCCAACGAGATCATCTGCGACATTGTCACTGAAGCCAACAGTCCGGGAATTCTGGCTAATCTCAACGGTATATGGGGCGAAATGAGTGAATGTGTCACGAAGAAACTGAAATCAGTGCCGTGGATTACTTTTGACAGTTTTCAAAACGCAAAATTCACTTTGAAAGAAGCTCGGAAACATTCTATTCAGCACTGCAGAATCGATTCAAACGTGAATTTCAAAAAACTAAGAACTGCAGCCCCAACTCTATGCCGACGCATCAATTTCCACAAGGCTAAGGACATCCCCAGCGACATTCTCAACCGAATCGGAAATCAATTTACAGAGGTCGAATGGGCTGTCGCAAATAAAGACCCCTTGAAACCGGAATTGATCGAATTTTTCAAGCGTCAACTCCAGTCCAAACACTTGAGGAAATTGCGAATTGACGCCACCGGCATCACACACGGTGTATTGGACGACTTTCTGTCGGATTTCGTGCAAAGACCGCACTTTGAAAGCCTCGAACTATACAGAACTATGGAAAGCGATTCTAGGGGTGAACCAGGAGGACACCCGATACCATTGAACGTCTTCGAAACAAAGCTCAAGACGTGGAAGTCAAGTACGTATTTCCTTGTCGACCATCAAACCATTAGGGGTTCGATTTCTGAAGAAACATACGAGCAACTCAAGGAATTTCTCGACTCAAAGATGGAACAACTCGTAAAGCATGATACTATTGAAGAGGCGAGAATGCATGTACAAGTATGGAAGATGGGGGGGCCCCGGCAAATTAAAATTGAGTGTTATGGTATGCTTGGAAGAATGTTGATTTGAATGATCGCTGGCTGCGTGTTGGACTTTGGAATGCTTTTGAATCTGATAAACAATTATTTGTGCTTTGCGGTTGAAGATTTGATTTGCCTTTGAACGCACCCGAAAATACAGATACAAAATACGTGAACGGGTCCGTTACCACAGCGTGTTTTTCTCCACAAAGCCTTGCGGTCACGTGAAAAATTAAGCGAAAAAAAGTGCGAAAATAGCAAACAGATCAGCGTTATGAGGACAGCATGTGAGCGCGATTTTTGCGAAGCCTCCGTTTGCCATAACTTAATTACATAGTTAGTTCTGAAAAGCTCAAATTAAGAAGAGTAAGGAATAAGAGAATCCTCCGGCGGCTCATAGGTTGGTTTCCCTTTGGTGTGTGTTGGATACCCGCGAGCGGAGAATATGACGACGTTATTGGATGCTCGGGGTCCGAAGGTCCCGAGGGATGATAACACACGCTTATGTATCGGGTCACAGGGCGCGCGTCTGTTTGCATTACAAATATGGGCGGCGCGGAGGTCACACTCCATCACAGAATGGACCCGAAAATACAGAAATAGTTTTTGTTAATTTTTTCATAATTTTGTGCCTCTCGAATGAGAAGTAGGACAACTCGGTACGTAGCTGTTACTACCTGGCTAACTTTGTGCCTGTGTGTAAGACTGCCAGACTTGAACTTTGTTCGTTGAACGTACCATATCGTAACTGCCTTAGGCATAGGCTTAGGCCTATGCGCTTTCTTGAAGGTCAACTCTTTTTTGACAATGTCGAACCAGCAACCACCGAGTTCTGTATGTTCAACATGAGGAAGTATGAAAATAGTTCCATAAAGGAAATCGCTATCGCCTTTTAGAACTTTATTATTGCGTTGGTTATCTCCAAAACATCAAAATTTATTAAATTAAATTAAACCGTCAAATAAACCGTTAAATTAATTTAAATTAATTAAACAATTAAAATTAAAGTCAATTAAAAAAAGAATCTGACACGTTGCAACTCAAAAAAGTTAAGTTGAAACGAGCAAAATTACGGGTAAAAATTAAGGGCAAAATTAGGCAAAATTAAGTCGTAACTGCCGATGCTTGGGCTGACTGTCGTAGTGGTTTAGCCTAGTTATCGGATTAACAGACCTTGTAAAGTAACGCCTTTGCACGCCTTTGACCTGCCGCCAAAATAGTTCTGTGCCAAATTCACATGGCGCCAAGATGTTGACACTACCGCTCAAAATTAGAGTCAAATTCCAAAAAAAATACACTGATCAATTTATTTAACCAAAATTCTGACAACTCAACCCAAAGCAGACAACCTCTTCAACGCAATCTGAACAAATCCTGCAATCGGTCGCCTATGAGCTTGATTGCGCGCCAAATCCGACTACCTAAATTGTGCAAATCTCGTCCAAAATATAGAATTGAATGCCTTCCAGGATTGGCGATTTTAAACCAGCACAGACCGCTGCTGCATCCGCAGTGGGTTAGCCAAAAATAAGATGATTTAGAGCCACTGCTTGGCATAATCAGTCTCAACTTGCAACCTAGATGTTTCACACCTAGCATATTGCAGATGTAAACGGTTCTTCCGTTGAAAAGATTCCTAAACTCGGAAATTGTAAACTCAACATTCTTCTCACTCATACACAGTTGGAAATTGACCTTCGGATTGGCTTTCCAGTAAGCCGGAAGGTTCTCGAAGAAGGCGACCGTCAGCTTGATGTCCGAATATGAAACGTCGAGTTTGAAAATCTCGGTTGTCGGACGTTTGCGAAAGGCGAAATTGCGGAGATGTGGCATGAACGAGTCGGGCCATGCGCCACTTAAGATAATCCGTTTTAAATGCGGATTTTGATCGATTTGATCCTTCAGGAACGTCGCTGCCTTCTCGCTCCACTCGAGTTCGACGTGCGAAAAGTGAAACTTTCCATGGAACGCGTCCAAGAGATACTCGTGAAAAGGAGGATCTTCCAAAAGGCAGATTTCGTTTGAGTTGCGCTCCAGCATCTGCGGCAAGACTACCGTATCCAGAAACTCGGCAAATTCGTCTTGAGTAAACTGGTGAATGTATGGATGATCATTTGCTAGATCGTCTGAATCGTCGCAAATCCTCGCAAAACGTAAATGTTTCCTTCCGATTTTGAGGACGTCGCTGAGCGCCACTTCACCAAGGTCTTCCCATTCACCAGGCGGCTCAAATGAGGGACAAACTCGCTTGAGGAGGCATTGGATGAATTCGCCATCGGGGCAAACGCTCAACCCAAAAACCTCGCGGTTATCGCGTTGTTCTTCCATGACGCGTCTCCACAGGGGCTCTTTGAAGTCGCGAAGGAGAAGATCGAGCCAAGGCGTGTCGATAAAGTCCGTCACCGAGTCGATGAAATCATAGGCGACGGTGTCCATGTTGTCTGCGTTGAAGAATGATCTGCGATCGAGTTCGTCCGAGATTAAATGACCTTTTTCTGGTGATGCAATGCTTGATTTTTGTTGCTTTGCAGGTCATTCACACCTTTAGACTTAAGAACCTCTTGAAATCCGCGACTGCATCAATCTTGCAGAGACTTATTGGTCGATTTCCGACTTCTTCGACGGTCACATTGTGGACTTTGAAGGTGTGCTTGTGGTTGAAACGTTTCACGAGCTTATTAGAGATGAACATGATCGGCGTTGCATCTCTGGAAACGTCGCCCCAGGCGCCTTCGAGTTTAATAAGATATCGATAGTGAATGCGGAACTGGGAATAACAATCCCGGTTTGCGCCTGCGAGGATGGCGACGTCGTTGATGAACTTGTCATTCTACTCTAGCCAAGCTTTATTAGCATTTTTAAAAGCCATGTGAAATGAGCCCTAAATTCAGCCATCACTCGGTAGCTTTTTGGGTCAGTTGAACTGACAGTGCCGGGTCCTGCCGCGGTTAGCCTTTGTAACATTATACCGTGTCATACTTTGCTTCACACGTGTGCGGTGCGCTATCCGACTATTTGTTGATCCGTTCTGATCATGCAAACATTCTGAAACGCCAATTCCTTTGTTTGAACTGAATCCTACATCTCGAGTTCATTTTTCAGATCAAAACCAGCGATGTGTTTTACGATTTTAACTCTTAAGACATTGGACCGCAAACATCCCTTCCGGCTTGCTATGGCTCCGTTCTACATACCATACTATCGGCCCCGCCCTCAACCCGACAAAACCCGTTTCTTTGCGGTCTTGTGTTTGCTGCATTTGTTCATTTCTTGCTTAGCTTTCTGTTACATTGCCTGCATCCGAAGTCACATCTTCAGATCTCCAGTAGATGTTCAATTCTTTCTGCTTGGCTGTTTAGTTGTTGCTCTTGTCATGTCGGAAATATGCACCAAGATATATGTGATTATCTATCTCGATCTAGATCCGAGATTAATCCGATATTTGAAGAGAAGTGGATTATTGGAATAATTTGAGTATGTTGTGTGTTCTCTGGCAATGAGTTTGGCTTCATTGTGAAATGGAAATCGCTAATAAACAGTTTAAGAGTTTCGTGAGTGCTCGCATCATGTCGTCCAAATAATACATAAGCTTTCCGCTGCTTGATTTGCCAAATCTGTGGATTGGTCTTCAGCTGAGCTCTACATGATTGTGAGCATTGAGTAAAATTGCCAAGTGGCAAGACAAGACCACACATATTCAGATTAATGTAGGCTCGCGCCTTATACTCCACAGCTCGCGAAAGAGGACAGATGCGGGAAAAAATGTGTTACTGTTGAACGATGTGGCGACACGGAAAAACGTTACAAGGCTAACTGCGGCAGGACTGTTGAACGATTTTGCGGTTTAGAAACAGGCCTAAAACGAACTTTCATCTTTGTTTTAGGCTAGCCATATTTTATTAGGGTTTTTAAAAGCCATGTGAACTGATTGTGAGCCCTAAATTGAGCCAGCACTGGATCGCGTTTCCAGTCACTAGAACCGACAGTGTTGGGTCCTGCCGCGGTTAGCCTTGTAACGTCGTACTATGCTTCACACATGTGCAGACATTCTGAAACGCCAATTCCTTTGTTCGAACTGAATCCTAAAGCTCTCTGTCTCTCTCTCTACATTCTTCAGATCAAAACCAGCAATGCATTTTACGATCTTGAATCTTGACTCTCGACGACTCGAGCATAATCCTTTCAAGCTTGCTCTGGCTCCGTACTACCTTCCATACTATCGGCCCCGACCTCAACTCGAGATAATCCGTTACTTTGCGTTCTTGTGTTTGCTGCATTTTTGCGTTTCTTGTTTGATTTTCTGCTACATTCTATTGCAAATGGTCTGCGTCCGACACAAGTTATCTCCAAGAGGGTTTGCATTCTTTCTGCCCGGCTATTTGGTTGTTGCTTTCGTCATGTTGGAAATATGCATCAGGGTATTTGTGATTGTCCATCTCGATCTTGATCAGAGATTAATCCGATATTTGAAGAGAAGTGGATTATTGGAATAATTTGTACGTATGTTATGTCTTCTCTGGTGATCAGTTTGGCATTATGGAAATCGCTCATAAACAGTTTAAGATTTATTTGGGAGCTCGTTTTTGCATTACGTCATCCAAATAATGCGTTGACAATAATGCTTGACTCGCCGCCGCCAAGTCGCTGCCGGAATTTAAGGAGAGCTCCGTTCTAGATTAACTATACAGTAACTGTCAAGTTGGGTGAAGGTTGGTTTGGTTTGAATTGAATTGAGGATCCGAGTTATTACGAATTGAGAATTGATCATTAAGTGAGTAGATGAGTAAGCTAATTAGTAATTAGTGTTGAGATTGAGATATTGGGCTCCATCGGAAGCCCTGAGCGCGCCCAACCTTCTGAGAGTAGAAGCAAGAGAATTTAGTGTTTGTTTATTGACACTAGAGATCACCAACCTAGAGAGATCTAACCAAGAGGGTTAGACCCGAAGCCACGTCACTAACTAGTGCTTTAGTGTGGCCCATTAGACCCTAAACCTGTTTATTAACTCAATTCGCCGCCACCAAGTCGCCGCCGGAATTTAAGGAGAGCTCCGTTCTACTGCCTCATGCTTACACACTGGAGCTAAGGCAGAGTTTGTCTAGTTTTTTTAGCTTACCAGGCTTTGTAGGGCAAAGTTACAACACATGTTCCGAAAAATGTAGACCCGAGTCTTATACTCCAGTGCTCGCGAATGAGGACAGATGCGGAAATTCTGACTTCACCATCGGATTTCAAAATTTCAGCGAAATCGAATAACAAAAATTCAATGCCCGTGTCCCGTTAACCAGACCAATAGTCAGAGATTGTTAATGTACACATGCGATTGTTATGCCACAGCATAACGGTCTGGTGGACCTGCGTTCGGATTCCTTTCCCGGGAGTGTGTGTCCCCGAGACCTTAGCAGTGGAGAAGAGAAGCGACTCCGCCTCCAGGCTAGGGCTGCGCCCTCGCCACACGATTTAAACAAAAAATTTTGTTCATCGGAACATTTTGCCTGCAAAATCAAATTCCGTAATCTGGAGATTTGTTTCGGCATGCGGAATCCGTGGATGAGGTTTGGTCACTTCAAACTTCGGTATAGAGACGACCGTAAAGATGGAGTTTCTCAAATCGAGTCTTGAAACAAACTCAATCAAAAGATCGTCTTCCATGCGGGCTTGTTGAAGAATTCCGCAAACGCGACATAGACCACCTTTGAGTGAACGGGCTTTGCGGATATTGAGTTTATTTTATGTTAGACAATCAACGAACGTAAAGTTCCATCGAAAATCCGCGCACAAATGCAAAGTTCAATATAATACGAACGTGAAAGGACCAAAAGTCAATCTAGATGAAATGCGACATTCCGACAAGCCGAACATGTAAAGTTTATTTTACCAAAGCTTCTAGACTCAAAACTCGAATTTAACATCTACAAAGTTATCTTATCATACCATCTTCGCAACTGCGGCGCGATCCTCCTACCAGGCTATGCTTTAGCATTACAAAGTCTCAGCCAAACAACTGGTTCACTGTATCCCCACATCTGGAGCTGGGCTTCGGCTTGCGGAATCCGTGGATGCGGTATGGTCACTTCAAATTTCTTTTCTAGTCCGTCACTTTTGTAGAAATCATGGTAGCAATCAAAAAGTTTTGCAAGTTCTTCCGCGGTTTCATATGAAATGTCACTACGAATCTCTTGACGATGAGCTCCCAGGAGTTTCCTTAATTTCCAGCTTTCCACAAGCGCCTTGAGAATAGAAAATTCCAGATCGTTATGATTGTAAAGAACGAGTTTCTCAAATGAAGGTCGTGAAACAAACCGAATTAAAAGGTCGTCTTCAAAGCGGCATGCAGTGCAAAGCTCCTTGAGATGATTCGACTGCAATTGACGTTTGAGGAAGTTGTAGCCGAAGTGACCGTATTCGTCATTGATGCTAGTGAACCAACACGCCTCTAGTTTCTCTAGAAATTGTTCAGGAATCCAAGTATTTCGCGTGAACGTAATTGATCCGTGCAGCTGCAAAGTGGCAAGCTGGTTCCAAGTAGTTAATGATCCGTTTGCGAGTAGATAGACGGGGGGATAGACGAAATTTTAGAAAAATCGGAGACCATTTGGGAGCGATGTCTGTGTCCCTTTAAGCTTCCTAGGCTACTTCTGTGACAGAGTGTGACCTCCGCGCTCCCGCATGCTGTAATGCAAACAGACGCGCGCCCTGTGACCCGCCTATGAGCCACCGGAGGAATCTCCAATTCCTTACTCTTCTTAGTTTGAGCTAACTATGTAATTAAGTTAAGGCAAACGGAGGCTTCGCATAAATCGCGCTCAAATGCTGGGCTCATAACGCTGATCTGTTTGCTATTTTGCACTTTTTTCCGTGACCGCAAGGCTTTGCGGAGAAAAACACGCGATCGCACTTCCCGATACGAATTAATAAATTTTTAATTGTTTGTTGGTATGTCCGTCTTTACCTTAATACTTAAGATCTTAAGAACTCTGGAAAACATATATTTTTTATCGTTATTGGTCACTGACTGAGAGTTGGTTTAGGAGATAAAGCGGCAAAATCAAATTGGCTGACCATTACACTGCTATGCAAAAGCTGGGGCTACGCAACAACCTTCAATTAATTTATTACCCTTTAAACGAACGCAAACCAGCTGTCACACAATATCACTCATAATTGCTAAACTCCAACGTGAAGTTAAAGTTATATTCTTTCTTCCACTCCAAATTGATCGTTTTCTTAGCTGAACGATGAACTGAGTGATGCACCGCGTGTGTATGTTGCCAAAGGTCTTCACGAATGCGAAAGTATTTTTTCAGCTCGTTTGCCGCTTCATCTGTAATCAACCCTCTGATCTTCTGATAGCCGGTTGCAAACGATCGCGTCGCTCTCCACGCTCTATCGGCCGCGATGAAGACCTCCGCTGGAATGTAGTTCCAATACCAACAGTCTAAAAGCTCAAAAGTCGGTTTTTTCACAAAATCAACCAGAAGATCCAAGAATTGAGCTTCTCGCAGATTGATCGAATTTACGGAGAACCGCCTGAGCTGTTTTGACCGCAACTGGCGCTTCAGAAACTCAATCACCGCGGTCGTTCGTTGCAAGCCTTGAAAGTGCGCCCAAGAAAGAGCCACTAACCGATCTCCAAGCATGTCCGAAAAATCGGTTGGAATGGTTAACGCGTTGTAGAATTCAATGGATTCGTAGATATTTCGTGCGACTTGTCTGAGTTGATCAAAGTCAGTGGTTCCGTCAACTGTGCAATGACTGATGGGCTGATTTTTGGCGTCCTGGTTGGCGAGCATCTCGTCATCTTCGACTCCATTCGATCCGGCGTATCGGAGCTCCCACTTGCTGTTATTGGCGTGGAGCACGATCGGCGTCGCTTTCCTAGCAAAGTCGCCCCAGGGACCGTTAAGATGAACCAGGTGTTGATGGTGAATACGAGCACGGGTATTCTCCCAGTCGCGTTGCTCGCCGGCAATGACGACGACGTCGTTGATGATCTCAAAGGGGAGAAAAACGAAAACTTGATTCATGTTGCAGTGATGTGGAGCTTCGGAATGACGTTTTCTTGTGTATTTGCCTCTCTTTATACTCTAAAGCAATGCCACAATTTCAAACTTGTTAATCACACATTGCGCGTTGATTGACTGCGGTTCCACAGCGATAAACCTGTGGATGTTCGTCAACAGATTACTCTCACTGGACACAAGTGAGAAGCGAGTTTTTAAATGAATTTTGATTGCAATTGTCGTTTGGGGAAATCATTGGAGATGCCATTTATGGCATGGGTAGCCTAGGACGACGATTAATCTTTGTTTTAGGCTTGTTTTTCTTTTAAAAACCGCATTGTTCAGGCCTGTGATGCGTCGGCCGTCTGATCGGTGACGTGATGCGCATCGTGAGGTGCAAAATCACAGTAACACATCAATCTACACCAGCATTGGTTGTTTCATCTGAGCTTTGATGACGCACATGAAGCAACAACGATGAACAACGCGTTCGCTTATCTCCCCAACGATATCATCCACGACGTCGTCATCCTCGCAGGCGCAAAACGGGATCGTTATTCCCAGTTCCGTATTCACTATCGATTCCTCTTGGAACTCGCAGGCGCCTGGGGCGACGTTTCCAGAGATGCAACGCCTATCATGTTCATCTCTAATAAGCTCGTTAGACGTTTTAACCATAAAAAGACCTTCAAAGACCACAAGGTGACCGTCGAAGAAGCCGGAAATCGACGAATAAGTCACTGCAAGATTGATGCAGTCGCGGATTATGACCTTCTTAGAAAGGTTGTCCTAAATCTATGCGAATCCATTAAATTCTCCTATTCTCCTCACATTCCTACAGACGTTCTCGACATGCTAGGCGATCGATTTTCGCGCGTAAAATGGAGCGAAAACTCGAGCATGATGATAAACAAAAGAAATCTTGAGTTTCTTAAGCGCTTTCTGCGGTTTAAATCCATCCGACGGATTGATCTCTACATAACAGACTTAAACGATAGAGTTCTAGAAGAGACTTTTGTTGAATTTGTGAAGAAACCGACTTTTGAGAGACTCATCAACATGGATAGTTCCTATCTCTCGCTTCAGGTCTTCTTGGAGGCCGATTTGGCGTGGCGAGCTAGGAGCTCCTTTGAAATTGGCTATCAGAAGGTGGAAGGACTGCTCAACAGCGCCTCATTCCAGAAAATGGCAAAACAACTGCAAATCACATCCAAACGGCAATTTGTTCATCCGGAAGTGCCCTCAGCGAGGCAATTGATCACCTGTTTGGAGCGGAAAAACGGCGACGCAATGGTTACAATGCAGTTTTTCAACTGGTTCGAAAATGAGGACAAAGAAGACGATTGGGATGTAAAATCGACATGAAATTAACTCCGTCTTCTCACTGCAACCATTGGGTCCTATTTATTTATTCTTTACCCTTACTGTGCACGTTTCAACTAAACAGAGTCCAATGAGCTAGCTATACGTACGGGTCATTTAATAAATTTTTGACGTAGACGAATCCACATGATATGGAGTGTTTTCCGACAATACAAGGCATTCCTGACGTCCAAAACGGTGCAGAAGAACCAAAAACGGAAGCTCTTCAACCAATGCGTTCTCCCTACGATGCACTATGGATCCGTGACATGGGCGCTGACGAAAACCGCACAAAAGAAGCTGCCGACAACCCAACGGCGGATGGAAAGCAGGATGGTCGGTGTGAGACTACTCGTCTCCGCAAAACCAATGAGAAGAAAACGGTCATATGCTTGGAATAGACCTAGCTGATGCATTTGAAGCGATGCAGCAACGCAAATGCTGTGATGTTGCATCGCTTCGAATGCATACAAGCGGGCAAATCACGTTCAAGGCTACAAAGCAACGCACGATGCTCGGCAAACAGATCGCTGAATGCGTGGACGAAATCGCCCGACACGTAAAACGAGGATGTGGCGCAAGCGAGGAATTCCAGAAAACGCTCGACTTCCTCAGGTCGTTCCCGGAGTATACTCGTTATGCTTCAATTGACTTGAGCTTCACTTTTCTGCCCAATGAAGTCATCAACGACATTGTCGCTTGTGCCGTAGACGAATCTAGTAGTCGGCAGCATCTAGTCCAACTTGACGGCCCCTTCGGCGACTTTACCAGAAATTTAAACAATGTTTTTGTCAAGTTCAGCTATAATACGTTTACGCAAGAAACGCAAGAAACACGCGGGCTGAAAGTTAAGTTACTGACTCCCGAAGAAGCAAAGAATGGTTTCATACATGAATGTATCATTCAGGACGACATGGATGTTGATCTGCTTCGGAACGCGGCGTCCATGCTGTACGAAACTATCTACATTACGCGCATTTCTGATGATATTCCCAGAGATGTCTACGATTTGCTGGGAGCTCGATTTACGAACGTTAAATGGTGGAAACAATGTCAAACTGCCGACAAGAACGCAATTGAGTTTATGAAGCGCCAATTGCAATCGAACTACCTCAGAACTTTTCTCACCAACTCTGACGCTTTACGAGAGAACGAGTTCATTGATCTTCTAATCGAGTTTGTGAAAAAGCCCAGCTTTGAATATCTGGAATGTGAGCATTCGACTTTAAGTTCGCCGAAACTCTTAATGGAAGCAGAAAAGGCGTGGGATGCGAGAACGCTCTTCCAAATCCGCTATCAAAAGATCGTCTGGACGTATACTGGTAAATCTCCAAAACATCTCAGGGAATACTTTCAAGCACCGCCAAGAAAACAGACAGCAACTCGCTCGGTAGATCACGCTGTTGATAGTTCAGCAAAGAAGACGTTTGGAATGTTTGGAAAGTGTTTTCAGCTAGAATTTCTCAAACGTTTTGATAAGTAAGAAAGCGGTATTTGTTTGTGTTTATGGTTAATAAATTTTTGAAACCTCAAAACATCAATCACCTAACCGAATGACTTGAATCTCATTCATCTCCGCCGTACCACTGGTGTTTGACACGTTGATCTTCAGCTGCAGCCGGGCTACCGTACCACTGGCGCTTTTCACGGAACTGTGCTGAAGGGGCGCCGTACCACTGACGCTTTGCTCAAAGAGCTTCCGAAGCGGGAGCGCCGTACCACTGAGCGGTCGTCAGAGCGACGAAGAGAGACTAAACAGAGGGTTACTGTAGGTGACAGATTGTGCGGAGTCGCTCACAAAGCAGAGCGCGAGGAAGAGGAACTTCATGACTTCGCAGGGTTGAATGATGGAAGAATCGAGAGCAAAAGGCGCCTTTTATGGCGTTTGCGGCGGTCAGATCGCAACACGAAAATGTGATTCGAACTGATTATCGCGCACAGAACGTCTGTTGAACACGAATATTAATCCTTTCGCCCTTTGGACGTTCAGAAGGTGTTTTGCGTTCGCTGCGGGAGTCGTAGACGAACACAATCAATCGTGTTAATCGGATTACGTTCTGTTGCGATTGCGGAGTGGACCGATAAAAGGAAGCAGGAGAACGTTCTTTCCATCATTCAGCTCTGCGAAGTCATGAAGTTCCTCTCCCTCGCTCTCTGCTTTGTGAGCGAGTCCCCACAATCTCCCACCTACAGTAATCCTCTGATTAGGCTCTCTTCGTCGCTCTGACGACCGCTCAATGGTACGGCGCCCCTGCAGCACAGTTCCGTGTCAAACGCCAGTGGTACGGTAGCCCGGCTGCCGCTGATGATCAACGTGTCAAACGCCAGTGGTACGGCAGAGATGAGTAAGAGTCAAGTCATTCAGTTGGAATTAGGTTTTTAATGTTATGAGATCATGGAGTTATCAAGTTCAATTTAAATTTCTTATAAATGCGTTGTGAATTATAAATAAATATTTTTCTCAAATACAAGGTATAAAGGAAAAAAAATATTTTTCAGTGGGCGAAATAAAGATATTTGGGCTAGCTCATTGAGCATAAAGTAAAACAAATTGTCTGGGAGAAGGTGGATCGGTCGTTATGTGTCGCTGAAAATTGATAGGCACATCACTGGAGGTATGGGGAATCGAACCCCAGCCCTCTCGCATGCTAAGCGAGCGCTCTACCCCTGAGCTATACCCCCATTGAGTGGGTTTCATAATTTTTTTGTCTCTACCGTAATCATTTTTTGGGTATACGTTTGTAAACGGGTATACGGGTAAACGATACGTTTGGCTTACGCTTTTCAGCGCAAATGGAATGATGACTTAACCGACTTTTGAGCTTCTAGACTGTTGGTATTAGGACCACATTCCAGCGGAGGTCTTCATCGCGGACCGATGAAGCGGCAAACGAGCATAGGCCCAGCTTTTGCATAGCGGTGTGGTTGTTTGCACCACAGTTCAAGCATAGTTCATACCAGAAACTGTCTACGTTGATCGTACAGGAAAACGGAGCTTATTTTGTGTTTCTCACAGCTCGTTCGTGGCTGTTTGCTTCGAAGACGGTTGGTTCTAAAAAAACGTTCTTTCGGCGGTCGCCGGCCTGTCAATTGAACGTGCCTTCAGCGTGTTTCAGTCAAATCGGCGTCATCGGACCGAACAGCACCTTTGTCGCCTCCGTGCCAAGCATGAAACGCTCGTTTCAAGCAACTTTTAGCAGAGCATACTTGCACAAACTCTGTCAAAGCTTTGGTAGTAAGATAATTCAATGGTGATGAAGAAATGCATGACCTCTCAGTAGGCGATCAGCTAGGCGAAGACACTAACAATAGAAGCATTGCTTTACCTCATTTTGCATTGCTCCTGCTTGCATTGCTTTTCAAGCATAAAAGCAACGATTGGAGAAGATTTAATTATGAAAATGAATCTCGGAGAACGCCTCTTCAACTTCCTCGAGCAGACTTGCGGTCATTTGACGGACTACGGCAACTCCACTCGAAGCGATCCGCTCTACGATCTCCTCAATGAAAACCTCGATCTTCTCGATCTGCTCCGCTCAACTCCGGAGTACGTGGAGCATTTGGCGCGCAGCACAAGCGCTTTTGCCTTCCTCCCAAACGAGATTATCAACGACGTCGTCATCATTGCGGGCGAGCATCAGGACCCCGAAACGCATCTTCCTGACTATCGATCGCTCTCTTTCCTCGCTGGTCCCTGGGGCCATTTCGCTCGAAGACCTTTTCTCACCGCAACGGCTGATGCAGAAAACTTGAGAATTGTTGCCAAGAACTACAGATCAGGAAGAATCGAGGAAATGGAAATCCCGTTGAGCGAAATTGGAAATCAGTCAATCTGCCATACTGTACTCGCAAACGGATCAGACACTGCTTGGAAGCAGCTTCAAACCTTGCAGCTGCACGGATCAATTACGATCACGCGATATACGTGGATTCCTGAACAACTTCTGCAAAAGATGGAAACATGTTGGTTCACTAGCATCGATAACGAGTCCGATAGCTCCGGTCGTAGCTACAACTTCCTCAAACGTCAATTGCAGTCGAAACATCTCAAGGAGCTTTGCACTGCATGCCGCTTTGAAGACGACGTTTTGGTTGAGTTTGTTTCGCGACCTTCATTTGAGAAACTCGTTCTTTACGGTCGCTCTAATGAGCTGGAATTTCCTGTTTTCAAGGCGCTTGTGGAAAGCTGGAAATCAAAGAAACTCCTGGAAGCCCATCGTCAAGAGATTCGTAGTCTCATTTCATATGATACCGCGGAAGATATTGCGAAACTTTTTGATTCCTACCGTGATTTCAACAGGACTGACGGACTCCAATCAAAATTTCAAGTGACCAAACCGCATCCACGGATTCCGCATGCCAAAGCAAATCTCAAGATGTCGGGAAACTATGAAACATACGTTTGGCTTACGCTTTTCAGCGCAAATGGAGCTTGTTCCGATGATTGTTCCGATGATCGTTCCGATGATTGTTCCGATGATCGTTCCGATGATGAATCAACTGAAAATATTGTTGTTATTAGGCGCCGATGATCTGTGTTTCTCCTTTGATTTCGGTTAAAATTTGAAACGTTGCGCCTACGTTCATCAATCACAATTACATTCACGCGATACATTTTTTGATTCCTGAGCGTGTTGTTCTACAGAAACGTGTTGTTTCACTAGCATCCGTAACGAATACGATAGCTTCGGTCCTAATTTCCAGTTCCTCAAACTCAATTGCAGTCGAATGTGAGACAATCGCACAATCTTTTGATCCATTTCAGCAGCCTCGCTTACCACTGTTTCTGCCACTATTTCAGCGCAATCGGTTTCAAATTCAAAAACTCAACCCGTTTCCGGACCATGTACTCCCTTGGATGTGAAAATCGAATTTCAGTTTTTTGACCACAAACACTTTTTACAGGCTATTTCAACCATTTTGAGATCAAATATGCCGTTTTAAACTTTTCAACTTTTTCGGAAAAGGCGCTAAAAACTGCCCCAAACATGACCAAATCGAGTAGAAACAGCAGTTTTTCAAAAAATGACGGAAGCGGTGACGGACAGAAATTCGAAACGGTTCGAATTTTTCGTTTTCAACTGTCACCGTCATTTTTGACGGTGAAGGTGGGCACGACGGTGGACCTGTACATAAGTTGACCGTCAAAATGACGGTGACGGCGCGGTCATTTCCGACGGTGACGGCGAACTTATGTACACGGTGACGGTGACGGACTGGTTTTATACGAGACATGGACATTGATTTTTGTTCGCTGAAATTTTTTCAAATTTCGTCATTATATTTCTGGTTAAATCTGATGATAAAGTCAGAATTTCCTTATCTGTCCTCATTAGCGAGCTCTGAAGTATGTAGCAGGAGCCTACATTTATAGCGACGTCCTCAAAATCAGAAGGAAACATTTACGTTTTGCGAGGATTTGCGACGATTCAGACGATCTAGCAGATGATCATCCATACATTCACCAGTTTACTCAAGAGGAATTTGCCGAGTTTCTGGATACGGTAGTCTTGCCGCAGTTGCTGGAGCGCAACTCAAACGAAATCTGCCTTTTGGAAGATCCGCCCTTTCACGAGTATCTCGTGGACGCGTTCCATGGAAAGTTCCACTTTTCGCACGTCGAACTCGAGTGGAGCGAGAAGGCAGCGACGTTCCTGGAGGATCAAATCGATCAAAATCCGCATTTGAAAGAGATTCACTTGAGTGGCGCGTGGCCCAACTCGTTCATGCCACATCTCCGCAATTTCGCCTTTCGCAAACGCCCGACAACCGAGATTTTCAAACTCGACATTTCATATTCGGACATCAAGTTAACGATCGCCTTCTTCGAGAACCTTCCGGCTTACTGGAAAGCCAATCCGAAGGTCAATTTTCAACTCTGTATGAGCGAGAAGAACATCGAGTTTACAATTTCCGAGTTTAGAAATCTCTTCAACGAAAAAACATCTGCAATATGCTAGGTGTGAAACATCTAGGTTGCAACTTGAGACTGATTATGCCAAGCAGCGGCTATAAATGGTCTACATTTTCACTAACCCACTGCGGATGCAGCTGCGGTCTGTGCTGGTTTAAGTTTGCCAATACTGGAAGGCATTCAATTCTATATTTTGGACGAGAGTTACACAATTTAGTTAGTTGGATTTGGCGCGCAATCAAGCTCATAGGCACACAGTTTGAAAGATTGCTGAATTTGTTCAGATTGCGTTGAAGAGATTGTCTGCTTTGGGTTGTTTGAGTTTGGAGTTGGAGTTCAGAATTTTGGTTAAACAAGTTGATTTATCATTGAGATTTTTTTGGAATTTCACTCTAAGTGTCAACTTATCGGTGGATATCTTGGCGGCAGTCCAGTGAATTTGGCACTATTTTGGCGGCAAGTCAAAGGCGTCTACGAAGCAAGCTAATAATTAGGCGAAACGAGTCAGTCAGTCGACGGCTTAGGCGGCAAGAACGACGAAGCCTAGCGCATTGCGACCAGGCACAGAGTAAGCCAGGTGCCAAGATGACCGGCGCCAAGTTTGCTAATTGCACTTTGAAGCTATCCAATGACGATCCGACTCCAGTAGGACCTAAACCTGAAGCAATGCGAATGTTGCGAGACAGTGCGCGAGCCCGAACGTGCGAACTTTCACAGTAAACGTTCGATTTGACTTGGACAACAAAATGATGCAGCCGTCAACTAAACGCGGTAAGACGGTCATATGCTTGGAATCTGGCAAACTGCAACAGCGCAAAGTGGCAGAAGAAGTGGCGACGATCAACTCGATTTTAGCAGGCCAGCTGCATGTGCGAACGTCAGCGTCAACTCATAACTGGATGGGTGTCTTAGAGTTGCATCTCCTGTTAGTTCGGTATTTAAGTGACGCAGCTGCTGATTAATCGCGTTAAGACCTAGCTAAAGCAACGCAAATGTTGCGTTGCTGCATCGCTTCGGGTGCATACAAGCGGGCAAATCACGTTCAAGGCTACAAAGCAACGCACGATGCTCGGCAAACAGATCGCTGAATGCGTGGACGAAATCGCCCGACACGTAAAACGAGGATGTGGCACAAACGAGGAATTCCAGAAAACGCTCGACCTCCTCAGGTCGTTCCCGGAGTATACTCGTTATGCTTCGGCTGACTTCAGCTTCACTTTTCTGCCCAACGAAGTCACCAACGATATTGTCGCTTTCGCCGTAGACGAATCGAATAGCTGGAAACTTTTGTCCAAACTCGATGGTCCCTTTGGAGATTTTGCCAGAAACCTCAGCTACGTTTCAGTCAACTTCAAGTACAATCAGTTTACCGCAGTAGACCGCGGCCCGAATGGAAATACAAGCAAGGTCCTGACTCTCGAAGAAGCAAAAGAGGGCTTCATAAATGAGTTTGTGATTACGGGCGACGTGGATGTTGATCTTCTTCGGGCTGTGGCGCCCATTCTCTACGAAACTATTTGCATTCATCGCAATTATAAGGATATTCCCGGAGATGTCTACGATTTGCTGGGAGCTCGATTTTCCGAAGTTCAATGGTGGGGACGATGTCAAACTGCCGACAACAACGAAATTGAGTTTCTCAAGCGCCAGTTGCGATCAAAGTACCTCAGACTATTTTCCACCAATTCTGACGCGTTGCAGGACGACGAATTCATTGATCTTCTAATCGAGTTTGTGAAAAAGCCCAGCTTTGAGTATCTGCACTGTGAGCATTCGACCTTAAAATCGCCGAAGCTCTTAATGGAAGCAGAAAAGGCGTGGGATGCGAGAACGTCCTTCCAAACCCGCTGTCAAAAGATCATCTGGTCGTATACTGGGAAATACACAAAACGTCTCAGGGAATACTTTCAAGTACCCCCAAGAAATCAGAAATTTAGTCGATCGGTAAATCACACAGTTGATAGTTCAGCAAAGAAGACGTTTGAAGTGTGTGGAAAGTCTTTTCAGCTTGAGTTTTCCAACGGCTTAAGCGTTGATTAGTAAGAAGGTGGTATTGAATTGTTTTTAGTTAATGTAGATAAACGCTGAAGCGCGCGACGTCGCTCAGTGAAGCGTTCGTATTGTTCGTAGTTGTGGATAATAAATGAGGTCATGTTCATTAAACTACGCTTCCGCAGCCACAGTTTCTCGAATCAAAGTCTCCGTGGTCTTCGTCCTGGCTCGTCTGAAAATTGCTTTTCACGACAATCCACAATGATGACATGTAAGCTTCGACGTGAATTTCCTTTTTCTGTTGATATTGCAGACCAGAAGAGCTTTGATTTGAGGGAACATCAGTTTAGATGGCCGGGCCTCAGTTTATACTCTCCGGGCCCGCTTGATAACCCATCCTTGTTTCAAAATTACACGTAGCGATTCCGATCGGTTTTTTGGAACTAAGATCCAACGCAGTGTGGTTAGTGGCGTCATGTGCGGCCAGAGAGGCGTGACGCGGCCGCCGCCGAGAGGCGGGCGGTCGCGCTCAGCAGCACTCGCCGCGTGATTGTATGTTAGAGTGCGGGTTGCAACCACCGTTGGCGGTTGCTTCCCATCCATCTGCTTCACGGGATAAACGTTAAGCCTCAGAAATCATGACGTGACAGCAGCATTCACAAAAGAATGATTAATAGGAGGAAAATAGGAGAAATAGAAAGAAACTGTAGGAGTTGAAACCATTGGAGAATGAAAACTTTTCCCTTCAACTAAGATTTTTTGAATTGAATCCGTCACGTCACAATTTGATATCTCCAGGGGGTATTGAATTTCTGCTCGGCTATATTGTTATCACACGTTATGTAATAACGTAGGGCGTCTGGGAAGTCGATGGGGGTATAGAGGCTTTATTAATTGAATAAGACAGCAACGGATTATGGTCAATCGGAAGACGAGCGCTGTTTGAGACTCTCTCACTGCAGTTTGTAAGGGTCAGCCTCAATTAGGCTGGGCGCTCTGGTTAAGTATGGCTTGCTCCTAGGCATGACTCTTCTCGGAGCACTGATTTCCAACCATTCACAAGAGAATTGAGAAGAGGAAATTCCATCTCGTAATGACTTTGAAGAAGGTTGTCTTTATTATAGACTGGTGCACTCCTTGAGATGTTTCGAGCGCAATTGACGTTTGAGGAACTGGAAACTAAGACAGTAGCTATCGTATTCGTTACCGATGCTACTGAAATTATTTCATCGAAGATCGAGTTTCTCAAATGAAGGTCGTGAAACAAACTCAACCAAAAGGTCCTCTTCAAAGCGGCATGCAGTGCAAAGCTCCTTGAGATGATTCGACTGCAATTGACGTTTGAGGAAGTTGTAGCCGAAGTGACCGTAATCGTCATTGATGCTAGTGAACCAACACGCCTCTAGTTTCTCTAGAAATTGTTCAGGAATCCTCGTATATCGCGTGAGCGTAATTGATCCGTGTAGCTGCAAGGTTGTGGTTCTGTTCGGTATAAAAAAATTGCAGTAAGACCTAAAGATGAAGCAATTCAAATGCGTTGCTGCATCGCTTCGAATGCATACAAGCGGGCAAATCACGTTCAAGGCTACAAAGCAACGCGAGATGCTCGGCAAACGGATCGCTGAATGCGTGGAAGAAATCGACCGACATGTGAAACGAGTGTGTAGCGCAAACGAGGAATTCCAGAAAACGCTCGCCTTTCTCAGGTCGTTTCCAGAGTATACTCGTTATGCTTCGTCTGACTTCAGTTTCACCTTTCTACCGAACGAAGTCATAAACGACATTGTCGCTTTCGCCGTAGACGAATCGTATAGCTGGAGACTTTTGGCCAAACTCGATGGTCCCTTTGGAGATTTTTCCAGAAACCTCAGCTACGTTTCGGTCAAATTCGAAGACAATTGGTTTACCGCAGAAGACCGCGACCCGAATGTAAAGACAAAGAAGGTCCTGACTCTCGAAGAAGCAAAAGAGGGCTTCATAAATGAGTTTGTGATTACGGGCGACGTGGATGTTGATCTTCTTCGGGCTGTGGCGCCCATTCTCTACGAAACTATTCGCATTAAGCGCGATCATGATGATATTCCCAGAGATGTCTACGATTTGCTGGGAGCTCGATTTACAAACGTTAAATGGTGGAAACAATGTGAAACTGCCGACAACAACGCAATTGAGTTTCTCAAGCGCCAATTGCGATCGAAATACCTCAGACGATTTACCACCAACTCTGACGCGTTGCAGGACGACGAATTCATTGATCTTCTAATCGAGTTTGTGAAAAAGCCCATCTTTGAATATCTGGAATGTGAGCATTCGACCTTAAATTCGCCAAAGCTCTTAATGGAAGCAGAAAAGGCGTGGGATGCGAGAACGTTCTTCCAAACCCGCTGTCAAAAGATCATCTGGACGTATACTGGGAAATCTCCAAAACATCTCAGGGAATACTTTCAAGTACCGCCAAGAAAACAAAAATTTAGTCGATCGGTACATCACGCTGTTGATAGTTCATCAATGAAGACGTTTGACATGTGTGGAAGGTTGTTTCAGCTACAGTTTTTCAAACGTTCTGATACGTGAGAAAGTGGTATTGAAATGATTGTAAGTATGGATAATAAATTTTTGAAACGAGAAATAATTGAAGATAATTGCCTGAGTGAGCTCATACTGTAATATAACTTGTTGTAAACACGATCTCATAACATCATAACACCTAATTCCAACTGGATGACTTGACTCTCACTCATCTCCGCCGTACCACTGGCGTTTGACACGTTGATCTTCAGCTGCAGCCGGGCTACCGTACTACTGACGCTTTTCACGGAACTGTGCTGAAGGGGCGCCGTACCACTGACGCTTTGCTCGAAGACCTTCGAGCAATCGCAACAGACCGTAATCCGATTAACTCGTGTGATTGTGTTCGGCTACGACTCCCGCAGCGAATGCAAAACACCTTCTGAACGTCCAAAGGGCGAAAGGATTAAAATTCGTGTTCAACAGACGTTCTGTGCGCGATAATCAGTTCGAATCACATTTTCGTGTTGCGATCTGACCGCCGCAAACGCCATAAAAGGCGACTTTTGTTCTTGATTCTTCCATCATTCACCCCTGCGAAGTCATGAAGTTCCTCTCCCTCGTTCTCTGCTTTGTGAGCGACTCCGCACAATCTGTCACCTACAGTAATCCTCTGTTTAGGCTCTCTTCATCGCTCTGACCACCGCTCAGTGGTACGGCGCCCCTTCAGCACAGTTCCGTGAAAAGCGCCAGTGGTACGGTAGCCCGGCTGCAGCTGAAGATCAACGTGTCAAACGCCTGTGGTACGGTGGAGATGTGTGAGAGTCAACTCATTTAGTTGGAATTAGGTTTTTGATGTTTCAAGTCAAGTCAAGTCAAATCATTTGTTTACGCCTTTTACTTGTAAATTTGTTTTTGCCAGAATGCACTGTGCCACAACGCGATTTCACACTTTTCATCCCACATTTCATCTCATCAGCCAATTCAAAGATGCTCGTCATTTCAAAATGAACAACGGCAAGCGAATCGCTGAACGCGTGGAGGTCACCGAAAACAAGAAACTTCGGCGGTGCTCGGATCACGACAATCTCGTTTCATCAGCGGCCGTGGCCAACAATTTTGCCTTCCTCCTCAACGAGATCATCAACGACATCCTCGTCATCGCTGGGGAGGATCGCGATTCCTTTATCAAAGCCCAATTTCATCAAATCGAAGGTCGCTGGAACGAGCCAAGAATTCTACGCCACCCGCGTTCATCTACAGCTGTGCAAAGATGGTCAGTATACTCGTTTCGAGATTGGGCGAATCGAACAGAGCCGGAAACAGGCAGCTGACTGAAAGAAGCCAGCACTCAGCACATTGGTCACTGTGAAATTGCCAGTTTCACTGATTTTGAACTCCTGAGGAAAGTGGCGCATAGTGCGTTCGAATCCATCGATGTCCACATTTCATCGTTCATTCCCAGCGATGTTATCGAGCTCGATTTTCGGAACTAAAATGGTGGGAACGCACACCTACGACCGACGCCAAAGCAATCGAGTTTCTCAAGCGCCAAGTACCTCAGAAAGTTGGCGATCGCGTCGTTTTTTGATTTTCAGGAGGATTTTCAGTTTCACCCTCTGCTCGTTGCTTTTGTGAAAAAGCCAACTTTTGAGCTTCTGGACTCTCATGATAAGAACTTCATTTCTGCGCAGCTCTTTGTGGAAGCGGACAACTCGTGGAAAGCGAAGAAACTCTTTGAAGTGTATCAGCGTATCAGCGGGCTAGTCACAGAGAAGGCCGCCAAAGAACTCGAGAACTCGAGCTACACGTAGCGATTCCGATCGGTTTTTGGAACGTGACTAAGATCCAACGCAGTGTGGTTAGTGACGTCATGTGCGGCCAGAGAGGCGTGACGCGGCCGCCGCCGAGAGGCGGTCATCGTCGCTGGCGATAGCCGCAACGCTCTTTTCCAGCAACGTTTTTACCATGAATTTCTTGTCAAACTCAATGGTCCTTGGGGCGAATTTGCGAGGAGGGCAATGCCGATCATGTTCATCGTTGATAAGTTTGTTTTGAGAAACAAAGGATCGCAAGAAGAGGAATTGACCTTTGAAGAAGCCAAAGATAGACGCATCTGCTACAGTGAGTTCAGAATGAACACGGACAAATGGGAGCTCGTCAGGCAGGTGGCGCCAAATCTCTACGATTCCATTGCATTCTTCGATTGTTCCCAGCGACGTTCTCAGTCTGATTGGAAACCAATTTTCAGAAGTCACATGGTGCGAATGGGGAGTACGGGGAAAAGTTGTCACATTTACGGTCGTAGGAGACGCAATCAAGTTTCTCAAGGGTCAAAAACGTTTGGGGAACTGGAAACTAAGACAGTAGCGTATTCGTTATCGATGCTACTGAAGTTATTTCATCGGAGATCGAGTTTCTCAAATGAAGGTCGTGAAAGATAAATAAATAAAACTTCATAAATAAAAACAAAGAATCTTCATGTTTAAAGTTTTCGAAAGTTGAGTTGAGTTTCGAGCAAAATCGCCCCAAGGACCGTCGAGTTGAATGAGGAATTGATGGTCGATTTGGGCTTTGGAATCCGGATCTTCTCACCTGCAAGCGCGATGATGTCGTTTATGATCTCGTGCGGTAGAGAAGTGAAGTCGAGAAGTTGAGAGCGCGAGAAGAAAAGCACCGGAGCAGAGCATGATTGATGAAAGAACGACAAGAAAACCGAGACAGAAGCGATTGCTCACGAGCACGGGTACTGGGAACATCATCGTTTGATCCGCAAACGCAGAGAGCGAATTGCGGTTGACCGAAACGGAAACAACAACCGAATGGCGGCGAGAACGGTTTATATACACGTGAACTCGAGTGTCTCGCCACGATCCAGACTGAAGAGTTGTCGCGAATGAAATTTGAACGAGACAGTCGCTCGCACGTTCGGTTCGCCAGACAGACGCGGATCGCGCGACTCAACGTCAGTCGACAGCTTTGCAGCCGCCGCGAGAGGTCAATTCGTCGCTCTCTTCCCGAGTTCCCGTTGACGCGCAGCTGATGAAGACGATGAATTCTCTGCTGTTGTTGCTTGCGATGCTCGCCAGTGTTCACTGTGAGTTTCTGCATTCTCGTCTTCTCTCTTCAATTCGGTGAATTTGCAGCGCGGCCGAAATGCACCGCCAAGGACATGGAGGGCCTGCAGGTCGTTGGGTACGCACTCGAACGCGTGTTTCGTTTGACCGATTATAGCGACGTTATCGATTTGGATGACAAGTTCTATGACCAAGTGAGCTATCGGCGCTATATGAAAATGGATGGTAATCTCTCGCTCGTGTTCTATGCAAATTATCATCCTTTGTTCAGATTTCTTAGAACTCGTGCAGTTGCACCAGGGGTTCGATCACAAGTTGTTTGTACTGCATTACGGCGGAAGGAGAGCGGAGCCACGCGTAGAAATGCGGGATGGACGAAGCATCGAGACGGATTCCTGGGATTTAGAAGAGCGCTGGGTTCATTATCCCTTCTCCAGGCTTTCAGTGTTGAACATCACGTGTGTTGACGTTATCTATCGTCCTATATACTCATATATAATCTTTAGGTCTCTTTATCCTAAAGAACGGGATGAATCAGTAGCTATTGATAGGGATAGGGACAGATTTGATAATGCAGATTTTGCGTCGTTTGTGTACGAGGACCGCTTGTACTACGCAGGCGGATTCACAGTTGGCGAACTAATAGAGCCTGGCGGTGAACGCTTATACAAGTTTTTTCCGGGCGCTAGAGACCTCTGTGTAAGTTGAGGCGGACAATCTCAGCGATCATATTATTGAATTCTAGGTTGGGTTGAAAAACCCGGTTGTCGATATTGCCTTCAAGCCTCCGTTCTGTCACAATCGTCTTCTAAATGAATCTGCAGCCGCTGAACCGAGTGATGAGTGGATCGTCTCATTGGTCAACGGAATTCGGACGACGCGGTCGAGGACGCGTTGTAAGAATATATCGGCCGGAAACGGTAGACACCGCATTGTGGACGATGGCATTATGTATCTGCCGGATGAAGACGCCTATTGTTTTTACCTCCAAAGACCGGACATGCAGTCTTCGAAGAAGTTCAGCTTGCACCGGTCGAACCCGTCCTGAGGGCGGAGGTTACAACAACCACAAGTGCGCCCGTCACCACGTCCACCGATTCCAATACGATCAAATCTGATGCCGAAACGAAATCAAGTCGAATGATGACCACTTCTTACGCTCTCTCTCCTAATGTTGTCTATAGAATGTCAGTGATTTTAACCTTTGTTTCCGTGGCGTGTGCGATTTTGTAATTCCGGTCGATAAATCCTCTCATAACCTCGTCATTCTTTCTGTTTTCAGCGGACGTCCGCTTTGTCCAAAAATGTGTTTTGCTTGTTTTTGCTACGTTGGCCATCTGCTGTGAACCAAAATAGCTAGAGAAAATAGCCTCCACATCTTCGTAGTGCGCCAAGAGCCGAATCCTAGCTTTGACATAGGCTTCACTCACCTTACAGACGACAGAATTCATAAGTTTTCTCCACCGGGAACAAAGTTCAAAAGAGCCTCTCTCATAGAGCTCGCCGTTAAACGCGTGTAAGTTGAAATTGGTTTAGTGGCTGGAGGCTCGCTGGCGCTCGCTACTGATTGAATGCGTTTGCAGATCTTGGTTCAGACATAAAAAAACGGGATATGATTGCATGAAGTTTCGCGCGGATGCAGCTGGGCCTAACTGGGCCCAGCCTAACTGATGACATGCCATTACCGCGAAAGTCTTTTCGCGCTAAAGTCGCGATCACAACTCTCCTCTCTCCCAAGAAAAGTAAAAGCTTATGAATTTGCAACCAAAAATTCGCGCTAATGTCTTACAAGTACTTCCTACTTTTGATTATCAATTTTGATTTTTTTTATTTGACTTTTGATTTTCTGCTGATATTTACATTCCCGATGACCCACGAATCGTGGGCCACGATCACTTGATGGCATCGGTTGTGCTCGACGACGTTCTCCTGGCAATGGCGACTTTTCACGAGCTGTCGCGATGCAGATTAATTGCATTCGATCACGTGGGAAGCTTTGCATCTCATTGTTTTCATTTTCAGATTGTAGTTTTACGCGAGAAATTGTGTGCTGATCGCTCCGCGTGTGTTGTAATCATGCGCGTCGTATCCGTACAGTATTCTGAATATTTCAGGTTAAGATGGTTGACAAGGCGACTATTGAAATCGAGCTCGAGGCGCAAACGGGCTCTTGGGGTGAATTCACTTCGAACAAGGTGGAGCTTTGCGGTTTGGAATAGTAATTTGAATCAATCAATTCAAGGTTAATCGTTGTTGTGTGTTTAGGTTTGTGAGAGGGAGATACAGCCATCAGCGTGGGTTTGCAATTTGTGGAACGGTCATCCACTGCGCTACCGTCAACGGAAAGGAAACGTCGATCTGGTCTTGTGAAGCGAACGGATCATTTGTGGCGTTTGCGCATGACAAGGAAGGAGACGAGGTGGCCTACTCCAAGACGGTCAGTTGTTTGAGATGGCGGTGGAAAGTCTTTAGTATTCTTTAGAGGTCGCACTGCTTGCAACTCCATGAACCTGAAAGCGCTGAAATCAGTTTCGACTTTGGCGAACAGTTTGCTAATCAGATGAACTTTCTTCCTGGGAAAAACGGTTGCACGATGGAGCTGCGATTGAACATCACCAAGTAAGGCAGTCCTTCGTTGTGTATATGCCTATTGGCTTCAGAAACACTCTAGTGGATTGCGGTCGTCCTTGCAACGAAATGCTCAAATGTCCTGATGATTCAGCCCTGGTTATTGTCGACGGAATGACGCTGTTTCTTTCGAAAGAGGTTTGTTCTCGTTCTCGCCTCTTTGACCCGCTATCCGCAGTTGCATGTTCTCGGTGCCGCTTCTCCTTTCTTCAAGACGTTGTTCACAACTGATTTGGAGGAAAAACGCAGCGGAAATTGCAACTTGGAAGATATCAAACTGGATAAGTTCATGCGCTATGTTCAGATCATCTACGGGGTGCATGCTGCTATCAATGGTTTTTTGCTTTGAATCTACTTGATCTGACGTGCTCCCTCAGAAACGTCTCTTCTCTACTTGCTTCGCCTTGAGATCATCTATCCATGCGATGCGATGTCCGGTCAAAGTGTCACGTGTTCCTCGTTGACGCCGACGCCGAAACGCTTACGAACACGGAGAAATTGCAGATCGGTGATCGTTTCCACTTCCAGGACGTGATCGACACGGCAATCGAGGATATTGACAGCTGTGCCTTGCGGAGATTTGTGGAAGAAGCGCATTTGACGGAATTCTCGCATGGAACCGTTTGCCTCATGCTGAAGAAATTGAACAGCAAATGTGCTGGCAGTGGGTAACAACGCGCTGTTTGCTTGGATTGTCATTTTGATACTTTCAGGTTGAAGAAGACAAACGAAGCGATTATTACAATTGAGCTTGAATTGCGCTCAGACTCAGAGTGGGCTGAATTTTCATCGCAGAAATTGGAGGTTGCTGGCTTTGAATGGTAAGATTTGATCTCGTGCTGCGTAGTACCATCGTGATATTCAGATTTCTGAGTGGAGAATACAAGAACAGCTTTTATTCTTCGTTGTCTATTCGAAACACAATCATCCACTGCTCTCCGGTCAGCAAGAAAACGTCAGTTTGGTCCTGTAAAGCTAGCGGAGGCATTGGTGCCTTTGCGGAGAACGTTAGTGAAGACTGCGAGCTGTTATATGCGAAGAGAGTCAGTTTCTACAGGGTTATCTAACAACCACAATGTTCTTCTGCTTTAGTGGTCGCACTGTTTCCATCACCAGAATCCTAAAAGCGCTGAAATCGATTTCGCTATCGATCGAAAGTTTGATTTTGTGAATAGGAACTTCTGATGTCAAGCTGGATGAGTTTCTGCTTTACGTTGCCGTCATATACGACGTTCACTTTCACGTTGACAGTGCGTTTCTTTGCTTATCTGTGTCTTCAGAGACCGCTCTTCAGTACCTCCTCCGCCTTGAGGACGTGTGCCAATGCGCGGCCGTCAGTGCCACGCGTTCCTCGTGGCCACAGATACGCTGAATCATCACGAGAAGTTGCGCATTGGCGATCGCTTCCGCTTCGAGGACGTGGTCAACACGGCGATTGAGAAAATGGACGTCCAAGAATTGATGGCGGTTGGGCGGGAAATGCAACTCGAAACTCACTCGCACAAGACCTCTCTAAGTATTTTCAAGGCCGTTCTTGGACGACGCTAGGTTTTCACTGTTCGTCATCGCGGGGGTGATGTCAAAGGCAACTGGGGAAACAGGGTCAGGACCACCAATTGCAGCAACCAAGCGCAAAGCAAAGCAAAGACCGGCAGGAACGACAGCTCCTCTCGCTCGCTGCGCGAGTCGTTTCACTCGAACAAGAAGAACTCAATTGAAGTTCAGATCACCCAGGCGCTTGCACTCATGGTCATCGAGCACAGTAACAATGCAGATTGCTTCACACGCCATCACATCAACTTGAAATTTACTGAAATTCACGAAAAAATATGATAAGAAAGACGGAGAGGGGGGGTGGAAGATTTTTATGGTTACGTGGTGTTAGCAAACCGAACATGAATTACAACCAAACATCACAATAAGTTAATACAATACATAAGCACCTTCATAAATTTCAGTTCAGAGGTCGAAGAGGCGAACCAGCCAGTGATCCTCCCGAGCTTCCCGGGCATCGTTGACATACCCTTCCGCTGCCCGTCTGTTCTGTCGGCGTTGCCAAAGGCAGCACCCCACGACGAGGGTCAACAGCGGAATGCCCGTGCACAGCAGCGTGAGGATGATGAAAATCGGCCGAACTTGAGCTTCCTCTTCTTGTCGCTTCCGATATTCATCCAGTGCCTTTTGACGGCGACGAACAAGCTCAGTGTAGGCTTTCATGTCGAAACCGGGTAGAGGAGGCGGCGGCGTGGTTGTGATCGCAGGCATCAGGAATATCTTTCTTCCATAGAGCGAGACCACGGTCGGGATACACTTCGGAGCACGGAACAGTTGGAGAGTGTTTTGGAATCCGTCTGCGTCCTTGGAACTGTCATAACGAACCGCCCAAGTTCCCATGACCGAGTGCTCCTTCTTCAATGGATCGGTGTTCAGATATTCGTAGCGCTTGCGGCGGGTACGAACATCGTCAATCTCTGCGGTCTACAAACAACGTTTAAAGCGAGAGTTAAGAGACGGAAACTTACGGTGTAATCAGGATCCGTTGGCAACATGCTTTTCTGAATATAGCCTTCACCGTTCGAGTAAAATTTCGGGAATAAGCAAATGTGGTCCTTGAGCCGTCCGTCCTGCAGCACGAAAATGTGGTCGCCATCTCTGTCCCTGCCGACTCTCGTCACTGCCAGATCTACTCCTAAGACATTTTTAATCTTGTAAGCGTCTTCGTCCTTATCTGGAATAGTAGAGAACTGGGAGACGTTTGTTGGAGCGTCGCTGAAAACACGAAATTTAAACTATGAGAGCTGATAGCGCTTACTGCTCGGGAATTTTGACATATGCGGCTCCAATCTGGGTGGTGTTGTCCTGACCAAACTCCGCTATCATGAGGATGCGATCCTCCTCGTAAGGCGAATGGACAAAGACAGCGCGGCGAACGTGAAAACGATCATTTCTGGGAGTACAATCTGATTCGTCCACTTGCATGTTGTAGTCAGTTGGAGACGTCGGAAGTCCTCGTAGCCGGAACAAACACCCGCCGATCCATTCAAAGACCTCGAAATGCTGGGCGATTTCCTTATAGTACATCTTGCATTGAGGGTCGTCTGCTGGTCGGTGCGTGTACGGCAATGGCGGTAATGGTGTCGTCACGGGTAGAGATGGGCTGACTTGTACACCTTGGAACAGTAGCGGAGAACCAAAAGCGTAAAGGCACGTCACTCTAAATCCACAAAGTTATAAATGAAATGCTCTCATCGAAAAACGAACCCAGTGCTCGGCGTGAACATATAATAACAGTCAAACTCGCCAGAGTCGCCTTGCAAATGAATCATCGAGCTATTGGAAGTGTTGAAAGTAGTGCCATAGGTTGTTCTGAACTTGTTTGCCGGGCATCGCTTCTTGGTGGAATGCATGCTACGGTACACCGCAACTACTTCGTGGCCATCCTTCCCTGTGCGGTTGTAACAAACTGGTTGCATGCCAGGAACAATTTCTACAACTGGATTTTTAAAATCGGACTAAAATAGACTGTTGAGTGTCAGAAAGGTAGAATCGACTTACGCATGGGTGGGATTGGTTGGGTGAAAACAATTCGAAAGTCATTCCCTTGTTTTTCACGAGTTCATCATTGACGAAGAGATTTCTGTGGTGCATGAACATGTGAACCTTATCTACCGCGAATGACCCAACGATCTTTCCACTTCGCAACCTCGGCACTTCAACAATCTGCATCCAAGGTTCAAGTCCAATTTGTGGATTGCTGAAAATAAAACTGAAACACGAGATTTGAAACTTCCACAAACATTCGATGAATAGTGCTGAATAGTGCTGAATAGTGAGTTCACTGGACACTGGCTTGCCGATACGGAAGGTGTCATCCGTCACTACTTCGATTTCTCGCCGTCCATACTGTAGCACCACCAATCGGCCATCTTGGTCCTGGTTGAGCTGAACCAGCGGAGCAAAACCTGAAAAATCTGGATAACCAGAGAAGAGCGATGGAATGACTAACTGAATTCGTCTTTGAAGATGACAGCATCGTTGAAGAGTTCGGGATCTCTTGAGTCGTTCAATACGAGCTTGGCTAAGTCTATCGGGAATCTGATGAAGTGTTCCTTTTGGTGGTGATGATCTGGAGCATAGGAAAAAAACTTCCCGCCAACATATCCAATGATGCGGAGCCATTCGGCGGGAGGAACAATCTTTTCGCGAGTGGTGTCAACGTAAAAATCCTCTCCTTTGCAGTTCCGAATGCCTAAACGCGGAGCATGGAACAAAGAACGGAGCACGAATGAAAGACAAACCTGGTTGAGCAGAAGGAGCACCGGAGCAGAGCAGGATTGACGAGAGCGCGACAAGAAATACGAAACTGGAGCGATTGCTCACGAGCACGGGTACTGGGAACTTCATCGTTTTGATCCGCAAACGCAGAGAGCGAATTGCGGTTGACCGGAACGGAACAACAACCGAATGGCGGCGAGAACGGTTTATAAACACGTGAACTCGAGTGTCTCGCCGCGATTCAGACTGATGAGTTGTCGCAAATGAAATTTGAACGAGACAGTTGCTCGCACGTTCGGTTCGCCAGACAGACGCGGATCGCGCGACTCAACGTCAGTCGACAGCTTTGCAGCCGCCGCGAGAGGTCGATTCGTCGCACTCTTCCCGAGTTCCCGTTGACGCGCAGCCGATGAAGACGATGAATTCTCTGCTGTTGTTGCTTGCGATGCTCGCCACTGTTCACTGTGAGTTTCTCCATTTTCGTCTTCTCTCTTCAATTCGGTGATTTAGCAGCGCGGCCCAAATGCACCGCCAAGGACATGGAGGGCCTGCAGGTCGTTGGATACGCACTCGAACGCGTGTTTCGTTTGACCGATTATAGCGACGTTATCGATTTGGATGACAAGTTCTATGACCAAGTGAGTTATCGGCGCTATATGAAAATGGATGGTAATCTCTCGCTCGTGTTCTATGCAAATTATCATCCTTTGTTCAGATTTCTTAGAACTCGTGCAGTTGCACCAGGGGTTCGATCACAAGTTGTTTGTACTGCATTACGGCGGAAGGAGAGCGGAGCCACGCGTAGAAATGCGGGATGGACGAAGCATCGAGACGGATTCCTGGGATTTAGAAGAGCGCTGGAGTCATTATCCCTTCTCCAGACTTTCAGTGCTGAACATCACGTGTGTTGACGTTGCCTATCGTCCCATATACTCATATATCATATTTAGGTCTCTCTATCCTAAAGAACGGGATGAATGGGAACCTATTGATAAGGACATCGGAAATATTGATGAACCAGATTTTGCGTCGTTTGTGTACGAGGACCGCATATACTACGCAGGCGGATTCACGACTGGCGAACTGATACAAAGGACTGGCAGTGAATCCTACTTCAAGTTTTTTCCGGGCGCTAGGGACCTCTGTGTAAGTTGAGGCCGACGAACTCAGCGATTATGTTATTGAGTTTCAGGTTGGGCTCAAAAACCCGGTTGTCGACATTGCTTCCAAGCCTCCGTTCTGTCACAATCGTCTTCTAAATGAATCTGCAGCCGTTGAACCGAATGATGATGAGTGGATCGTCTCACTGGTCAACGGAATTCGGACGACGCGGTCGAGGACGCGTTGTAAGGATATATCGGCCGGAAACGGT
This sequence comes from Steinernema feltiae, assembly GCA_007213375.1. Lineage (NCBI taxonomy): Eukaryota > Metazoa > Nematoda > Chromadorea > Rhabditida > Steinernematidae > Steinernema > Steinernema feltiae. The sequence goes on along the minus strand of MQUG01003954.1, from coordinate 18,638 downwards.
AGACACCGGATTGTGGACGATGGCATTATGTATCTGCCGGATGAAGACGCCTATTGTTTTTACCTCCAAAGACCGCACATGCTGTAAGTTTTTGATTCTTTTAATGCTTTCATAATGTACTCTGTTCAGAGAGCCGTGCTGGTTTGCTTACGGAACCAGACATATTTTCGAAGACGTTCAGCTAGCACCGGTCGAACCCGTCCTGAGGGCGGAGTTTACAACAACAACAAGTGCACCCGTCACCACGTCCACCGATTCCAGTACGATCAACTCTGATGCCGAAACGAAATCAAGTGAGATGATGACCACTTCTTTGGCTTCTGGTTGGACTCTCTCTCCTAATGTTGTCCGTGGATTGTCAGTGCTTTTAACTTTTGTTTCCGTGGCGTGTGCGATTTTGTAATTCCGGTCGATAAATCCTCTCATAACCTCGTCTTTCTTTTCTGTTCTCAGCGGACGTCCGCTTTGTCCTACAATGTGGAGCGTGCCGCATCCCTCGGGACTGACGCGACTACCCCAATATAAGGACATCTCCACGATACCGTTCAACGTCGCGATGCCCTGCCAGTGCCGCCATTTTGCCCGACCTTCCCGGCCGACAAGCTTCTTCGTCACAGGCTTCCGATCACAAAAAATGCGCTCAAGGAAGCTATGGCGCCATTACATCGAACGCTCATCATCTCATCGATTGCTCTCATGTCTTCGGATTCTGCTTGTCTTGCTTGGGGGTCACTCTTTGGCGACAACAACTGAACTGTGAGTTGCGCTCTTCCTTGGCTAACATAGCCTTTCCCTCTCGTTGTCTCACAGTATTGCGCAGAGCAGAGCTTCTGCGCAAATTCAAACGAATCCGTGGCAGCTGGGGGGATTTAAATAGTAAAATGATGAAGCATGTTGAAGCAACACAGTTTACGCTATAATAGTGTGTTTTCTAAAACAGACTGCAGAGAACTGGCACTGAAAGCTCAAGAAATTTTCGACATTTTCCTGGTGTATAACCCTCCGGAGAGGCTTTTCGGACTCCTCGAATTGATGGGAACGCGTTTTGCAGACGTTTATTGGACAGACCAGACGCACCGATCGGAGAACGCCTCACTGCAAGTCATAAACTTTCTCAGGCGTATTTGCGATTACGCTCCAAGAAAAGACTTCCGTTTGAGGTTTTCAAAGTAAAAATCTCAATTTTCAATCAATGATTAGAGTGGTTTCGATCCACCGACCTCTGGGTTATGGGCCCAGCACCTGACCACGCTGCTTCTGTCCGTCGTCTCTCTGTGCATCGCATAAATCTTGAAAGACCAATAAACAATACATTTTATGCGATTGCTCATTGAGCTAACGCAAATGTCCAGCATGTTCAAACTCTCGAATGACTCCAGTGAAGACGGAAAACTGTACTGTTAGTTGGCATATAATTCACTACCAAAAGACATCTACCGCCAATCGGCTCCGAAAACATCCAAATCCAGCTGTGTGTGCGCTCGAATTTGCATCTGAATCATCATGCGACATTGGCGAGTGTGAAGCACACCGCATCTGAATCATGAGAGCACACACATGAACATCAATCAATTAATTAATTCAATTCACGTAAATATATTTATAACAATCTAACAGCGAATTTATCAATTCAAACATTGGCAACATCAAGTATTATCTCTAAAAAGCACGTGAGAATTTATCCGATGATCAATCCTATGCCAAATCTTCCCTGCGCCTTGGCATGGTTGAGCGTTCCACTGAAAGCGACGGTAAAAGGCAGCTCACGCGAAATTCGCTTCTCCAAAACTCCGCCCACAGTCCACTGCGTATCGCACGAGGCGCGCATCATCACTCCAGCCTCTGGCAGTTCGACTTGATATCCGAATGTGGCAACGGCTTCTTGCAGACGGATGTTCGATTCAAGCTCCACACCGAAAGCGAGATTTTCATGTTGTTTGTGGTAATAGCAGGCGTGAAATCCAGTCTCTCCCAATGAGCCAGACAGAATCCAGTCCTTGGCTGTGTAACGACCGCCGTAGGATAGGACGCTGATTTGTCGGCCTGAAATGAAGCAAAAGTTAATAGCGATGAAGAACACGTAGGAAACACGAACCGGGGATGTTCTTCCCGTACTGATGAACGAGCTCAGCTCCCAAATCGAGCCGCTGAGTAATCTTGCGTAAGAGCGTTCCCACGACAAATCCCGATTCATTAATGACATCTATATTGGCCATGGTGAGTCCAAGAGTCGTAAGACGACCTCTGTACTCGACCGATCCTTGAGCTGATGCAAACTTGCTTTGCTGTAACATCAAGCATTAAGTGAAGCTGATCGTTGTATTACCTGAATTTGACTCCCAAGCTTCACTCTCCAGTTTTGGCCAAATTGATGAAGAAGGGTGGCGTTCGTATTACCCGACGCGTCGGTCTCACCAAGGATTACGGGAAAAGCCTCACCGGGTCCAGTTTGTTTGTTACCAACGTACGTTGCCCCAAAGCGGTATCCCATATTTCCTGGGCTCATATTCACAGTATGTGACACCTAAACAGCTCACAAATGATTAAAGCAAGCTTACAGAGAGCGTCGAACCTGGAAGTGAGAGCTTAATCCCTTCTGCACCGCCACCTTCGCACCATCGAAGCACATTGGGAAGACTTCTTTGCACTTTCTGTGCATGTCTTCGTAGGCGCCAGGATTCATCACGTTTGAAGCTGCAATGCAGGATTGCGACTCAATCGCCGCGCCTTTCGGTGCTATCGAGCCGACGGCGGCTTCCGCAGAAGGATCCATTAATATCTGGAAAGCAAAACGATGAATTGATTTGAAGAATCACTGAAACTTCAGAACACGACAGACGCTTGCAAATCATGCATAGCGATAAGCGACAGTATCGGAAAAGCAATCAATATCAATCAGAAACAGAAACCAAGCGGACAAAAAAAATCCCATAATAACATAATAAATAACATAATCGCTGAGATTGTCGGCCTCAACTTACACAAAGGTCCCTAGCGCCCGGAAAAAACTTGAAGTAGGATTCAATGCCGGTCCATTCTATTAGTTCGCCAACTGTGAATCCGAGTGCATAGTATAAGCGGTCCTCATACACAAACGACGCAAAATCTGCGTTATCAAATATTTCCTTATCAATAGCTTCTGACTGGTCTCGTTCTTTGGGATTAAAGGACCTAAAGATAGAGTATATACGACAATAGACAACGTCAACACACGTGATGTTCAACACTGAAAGTCTGGAGAAACGGTAAGGAATCCAGCGCTCTCCGAAATTCCAGGAATCCGTCTTGATGCTTTTTCCATCCCGCATTTCTGTGTGTCTCCTTGCTCCCTTTTTGCCGTACCGCAGTACAAACAGCTTGTGATGGAACCCCTGGTGCAACTGCACGAGTTCTCCAAAATCTGAACAAAGGATGATAATTTGCATACAACACGAATGAGAGATTACCATCAATCTTTATATACTGCCGATAGCTCACTTGGTCATAGAACTCGTCATCCAAATCGATAACGTCGCTGTACTCGGTCAAACGAAAGACGCGTTTGAGTGCGTACCCAACTACCTGCAGGCCCTCCATGTCCTTGGCGGTGCATTTCGGCCTCGCTGCAAATTCACCGAATTGAAGAGAGAAGACGAGAATGGAGAAACTCACAGTGAACACTGGCGAGTATCGCAAGCAACAACAGCAGAGAATTCATCGTCTTCATCAGCTGCGCGTCAACGGGAACTCGGGAAGAGAGCGACGAATCGACCTCTCGCGGCGGCTGTCGACTGACGTTGAGTCGCGCGATCCGCGTCTGTCTGGAGAACCGAACGTGCGAGCGACTGTCTCGTTCAAATTTCATTCGCGACAACTCATCAGTCTGAATCGCGGCGAGACACTCGAGTTCACGTGTTTATAAACCGTTCTCGCCGCCATTCAGTTGTTGTTCCGTTCCGGTCAACCGCAATTCGCTCTCTGCGTTTGCGGATAAAAACGATGAAGTTCCCAGTAGCCGTGCTCGTGAGCAATCGCTCCAGTCTCGCCCTTCTTGTCGCGCTCTTGTTGCTCATCCTCTGCTCCGGCGCTCCGACTGCTCAACCAGGTTTGTCTTTCATTCGTGCTCCGTTCTTTGTTCCATGCTCCGCGTTTAGGTATTCGCAATTGCAGAGGCGAGGACTTCTACGTCTGGTTTGACTGGTTTGAATGTTCAACAATGGGAAATCATCCGGCTGGCGTTTCATCCGGAGCGAAGTTTAAACAAAGCATTATGCACAGCACGCAAAAGGACACAAAAGGATTCAGAACTTTGCTTTTCACCTTAATAACCGTTGAAAAACAAACGAAACTGTAGTCGTCTCTACACCTACATCTAATGTAGTCTTCTCGTGTGTTGCGACTCGACTCGCCGATGGAACTTCTGGATGAGAAGCGACTGTGCGGCCACTATTTCCAAGCGGGATTTGTAATTCCATTTGAATTTCGTTCAAACCACCACTCATAAGCATTCCGCTGACCGTTTGATGTCCCACCTGAAAGGAGCTCGTGGCGCGCCACGTTCGCTCAGCGGCCAAAAACACTTCAGCTGAAAGAGCAACTGATTTTGAACAATTGAGGCTTTCGAACGTCGGTTTCTGCACAAATTCAACGAAATACTCGTCCAACTCTCCTTCCTCGAGGCCTTTGGTGTGTAGGTCGAACTTCCGGAGGTATTTGGAACCCAATTGACGCTTGAGAAAGTTTTTAGTTCCATTGCTCATGGTTGCTTCTCTCTTCTCTCTGTCCGACCATTTCAACTCTGAAAATCGAACGTCCAACTGGTCGAAGATATCGTTGGGAACTCTAGGAGGGTTGCAGAATTCAATGGATCCGCAGAGGTTAGCAGCTACTTTACGAATCAGGTCAAAATTCGCGTATGAAGCAATCACACTGTAAGTGATGGGCCGGTTTTTGATCTCCGCACAGGTCATCTCAGGGTCCCGTTCGCGGCTTCTCCGCACCAATTTGTCGGAGGCGAGCATGATCGGCGTGGTGTCCTTTGCAAAATCGCCCCAACGTCCATTGAGTTGAATGAGCTGCTCCGTGTCAAGACGGAACTGGTAGCAACTATGGCGTCTTTCGCCGGCGATGATGACGACGTCGTAGATTATCTCGTTTGGTAGATAGGCAAAGTCGGTCGCGATCTCATTCGTGGGGGTTTGAGTCAACTGATTGTTGCGGATCATGTTTGAGTGACGTCGATTCGATTCGATTCTCACCTCTATCTGACCTCCCGCTTGTTAGCCGCGTTGACCATGCACTAGCAAACCGTCACATGTGTGCTTTTGATGCAGCCGGTAGCGAGAAAACGCATTTTCGCACGTCGTATTCTTGGTCAGCTGCTTTACCTCATTGGCGCTTTCCGATGTGTTGTTAGAGATGCCCAACCTGTAGCCTATCAAACGCGATGCGAACACTCACATAGCGACGTGTCAACGCATCGCATTCGCGCCATTTACGCTCGCCGACCGCTTCAACGGTCATCAGTTCATCGAATTCCCCGCAATGGCTTCCGCATCCGCCGCCGCTGCCACCGGAGCGCCCGCTGCCGCAACCGAAAAGTCCGTGAAGCTGATGTCAAACGACAGCGAGGAGTTTTCGTTCTCGATGGCGTGGATCGAGAAGGCGGTGATGCTGAAGACGATGCTCTCCGACCTCGGATTCAACGCCGAAGACGAGGACTCGCTGCCAAAGGACGCGATCCCTTTGCCCTCGGTCGGCAAGGACGCCCTCGAGTGCATCATCACGTGGCTCACGCTGCACGCAGCCGATGCCGTACGCTCCGATGAGGACCGCCAGATCCACCGCTTCAACCGCAACGTGAAGCGGGAGGACACCGACCTCTTCGAGCTGCAGACGCCGCGCGCCAAACTCGCCGACGTGATCAACGCCGCCTACTACCTCGAGATGCCCGACCTGATCGACACGCTCGTCAAGTACACCGCCAACAACCTGGAGGGTAAGAGCGCCGATGAGATGAGCAAATGGCTCGAGATCCCGCTCAAGAAGGACGAGCGCAAGAATCCCGCCGATGACGACGCCTCCGGCGAGGGCGAATCCTCCCAGAAACGCGAGCGGGCCGACGAGCCCGGCAACTCCCAGCAGTGATTTGATTGTTGCTTTTTTGATTTTGCTGAGATAAACATCTTAATCCGTTGTTCGACTGTTGCGAGCGCGTCATTGTAATCGCAAAGGACGCAGCAGCTCCAACTTGATCTCATCATGATCTCGCATTCTTCTTTTCTCCTTCTGTCCTTCTGTCTTTTGATTTGCGTATTGGTGCTTGCGACGTTTCTCCTCCTCTATGTGCTCACATTCTTCTTCTCACCAGCGCTTTTGAGCGCGCAGAGCCCGCTCACGCTGCGTGGCTGAAATCGCGAAGAGCAAGGAAAGGAAATTAAAGTGCTCTACACTACACGGAAATTGAGCGCAGATTTAACCTTTCGAGCAAACATCTGACGTCTTAAGGCATGGCGGCGCCTATGAGGAGCTCAAAGCACCGTCGATCTCAATCCTCAAGATCAGGAGCGTCAACTGGGAGAGCAAAACTAAGCGATGCTCAATTCAGAACAAAAGAACGATAGTCAATTGTCGTTGTTATCTCAAAACAGGAATAGGAATAGACAAGAATACGGTCATTCAAATTCATCAAGTCCAAGTTGAATTAGCCACCTGTTGACCTTCAAATCCGTTGAAAAACTCAATTGTAGCTTGATACTTATCATTACATATCTTCCTTCTTTTGAGCACTTGAAACGCCGATACAACGTTCGGATGACTTTGACGATTGTCGAATACGATTTTCAGTTGATTCGTTACTTCATTAAGGGAGCTGCCAGTGAGCAGACCGCTGACCTTCTGATAGCTGACCTGAAAAGAGCTCCTGGCGAGCCACGCTCTGTCGGCCTCCAAGAAGACCTGGGCGGAAAGATGGCTCCATTCCGAGCAGATCAGTCGCTCAAAAGTTGGTCTTTTCACAAATTCAACAAACAAATCATCGAAATCTTTGTTTTGAATGCAAACCTGATGGAGGTCGAGTTGTCTGAGATGCTTTGAGCGCAACTGGCGTTTAAGGAAGTCGGCAACCTCCTTCTGGACCGGCTCACGAGCTGTTTCTTCTGCTTCTTCGCTACAGTTGATCAGCGAAAATCGATCCCCTAGCAAGTTCAAAACGTCTCCCGGAATGACGCGAGTACAGAAGAGTACAAGCGATTCGTAGAGATTTGGCGCCATTTTCCGAATCAAATCAAAATCCACTCTTCCGTCGATCACACAGTGAGCTATAGGTCGGCTTTTGGCTTCTTCAATGCTCAGTGACTCGTCTTTGTGCCCGTTCAGTTCGACATGTCTTGTAACGAGGTTATTAGAGAGAAGCATGACTGGCGCAGATGATCTGGAAAATTCGCCCCAGAGACCTCGAAGAGAGACGAGATGTTGAAGGTCAGTACGCGACTGGAAAACTGGGTTTCGCTTCTCGCCGGCGATGGCAACGACATCGTTGATGATCTCGTTGGGGAGGTAAGCGAACGCGTCAATCATCGCTGCCCTCAAGCTGAAACAAATAGACCTGCATGTGCGCAATTGAGCTTGTAAATGTGTTAGATTTTCACATAAAAGGTGCATCGCATGGTGAAAAGCTCGACGCAATTTTCTTACATGCCGTGTCGCTCACGCCTTGAAAATGGTAACGATCTGCAACTTCTCATAGTTTGTCAGCGTATCCGTCCGTAGCCACGAGGAACGCGTGGCACTTCGATCTGAAGGCCGCGCATTGTCCTCAAGTACATAAACAGAGCAAAATTAGCATTAGGCGCTTGCACTGATGGTCATCGAGCACACTAACAATTCACACGCCATCACATCAACTTGAAATTTACTGAAATTCACAAAAAAAAACGAAAAGATAAGGAAAACAGAAATGTGGGGGGGAAGAGTTTTATGGTTACGTGGTGTTAGCGAACGAAAAAAATTACAACCAAACATCACAATAAGTTAATACAATACATCAGCATGTTCATCAATTTCAGTTCAGAGGTCGAAGAGGCGAACCAGCCAGTGATCCTCTCGAGCTTCCCGGGCATCATTGACATACCCTTCGGCTGCCCGTCTGTTCTGTCGGCGTTGCCAAAGGCAGCAACCCACGATGATTGTCAATAGCGGAATGCCCGTGCACAGCAGAGTTAGGATGATGAAAATTGGACGAACTTGTTGAGCTTCCTCTTCTTGTAGCTTCCAATATTCATCAACTGCCTTTTGACGGCGACGAGCACGCTCAACGTAGGCTTTCATGTCGAAACCGGGTAAAGGAGGCGGCGGCGTGGTAGTGATTGCAGGCATCAGGAATATCTTTCTTCCATAGAGCGAGACGACGGTAGGGATACACTTCGGAGTGCGGAACAATTGGAGAGTGTTTTGGAATCCGTCTGCGTCCTTGGAACTGTCATAACGAACCGCCCAAGTTCCCATGACCGAGTGCTCCTTCTTCAATGGATCGGTGTTCAGATATTCGTAGCGCTTGCGGCGGGTACGAACAGCTTCAATCTCTGCGGACTACAAACAATGTTTAAAGCGAGAGTTAAGAGACGGAAACTTACGGTGTAATCAGGATCCGTTGGCAACATGCTTTTCTGAATATAGCCTTCACCGTTCGAGTAAAATTTCGGGAATAAGCAAATGTGGTCCTTGAGCCGTCCGTCCTGCAGCACGAATATGTGGTCACCATCTCTGTCCCTGCCGACTCTCGTCACTGCCAGATCTACTCCTAAGACATTTTTGATCTTGTAAGCGTCTTCGTCCTTATCTGGAATAGTAGAGAACTGGGAGACGTTTGTTGGAGCGTCGCTGAAAACAAGAAATTTAAACTATGAAGAGTTGATAGCGCTTACTGCTCGGGAATTTTTATGTAGGCGGCTCCAATCTCGGTGTTGTTGTCCTGACCAAACTCCGCTATCATGAGGATGCGATCCTCCTCGTAAGGCGAATGGACAAAGACAGCGCGGCGAACGTGATAACGGTCATTTCTCGGAGTACAATCTGATTCGTCCACTTGCATGTTGTAGTCAGTTGGAGACGCCGGAAGTCCTCGTAGCCGGAACAAGCACCCGCCGATCCATTCAAAGACCTCGAAATGGTCAGGGATTTCCTTGTAATAAATCTTGCATTGGGGATCGTCTTCTGGTCGGTGCGTGTACGGCAATGGTGGGATTGGAGTGGTCACGGGTAAGGATGGGCTGACTTGTACACCTTGGAATAGAAGCGGGGAGCCGAAAGCGTAGAGGCACGTCACTCTAAATCCACATAGTTATAAATGAAATGCTCTCATCGAAAAACTAACCCAGTGCTCGGCGTATGCATATAATAACATTCAAACTCGCCAGAGTCGTCTTGCAGATGAATCACCGATCTAGGGGAATTGGTAATGTTGAGAGTGGTGCCGTAGGTTGTTCTGAACTTGTTAGGCGGGCATCGTTTCTTGGTCGAATGCATGCTTCGGTACACCGCGACTACCTCATGACCATCCTTCCCTGTTCGGTTGTAACAAGCGGGCTTCATACCAGGGACAATTTCTACTATAGGGTTCTTGAAATCGGCCTAAATATGACTCTGTGAAGCGTGAGATAGAATCGACTTACGCATGGGTGGGATTGGTTGGCTGAGAACAACTCAAAAGTCTCTTCGCTCTTTTCCACGATTTGATCATTGACGAAGAGATTTCCGTGGTGCATGAACATAGTGATGTTATCTACCGTGAATGATCCTTCAATCCTTTCCCTTTTCAATGTCGGAACTTCAACTATCTGCATCCACGGTTCAAGTCCAATTTGTGGATTGCTGAAAATAAAAGTGAAACACCAGCTGAGAAACTTGCACAAACATTCGATGGATGATGTTGTGGTAGAGTTTACTGGACATTGACTTGCCGATACGGAAAATGTCATCCGTCACTACTTCGATTTCTCGCCTTCCATACTGTAGCACCACCAATCGGCCATCCTGGTCCTGGTTCAGTTGAACGAGTGGAGCGAAACCTGAAAGTTGTGCGTAATTACAGAAGAGAGCTAGAATGACTAACTGTATTCGTCTTTGAACGTGACAGCAGCGTTGAAAAGATCAGGGTCACTTGAGTCATTCAATACGAGCTTAGCCAAGTCTATCGGGAATCTGATGAAGTGTTCCTTTTGGTGGCGATGGTCAGGAGCATAGGAAAAAAACTTCCCGCCAACATATCCAATGATGCGGAGCCATTCGGCAGGAGGAACGAGCTTTTCGCGAGTGGTGTCGACGTAGAAGTCCTCGCCTCTGCAGTTGCGAATGACTAAACGCGGAGCATGGAACAAAGAACGGAGCACGAATGAAAGACAAACCTGGTTGAGCAGAAGGAGCACCGGAGCAGAGCAAGAGTGACGAAAAAGCGACAAGAAGTACGAAACTGGAGCGATTGCTCATGAGCACGGCGACTGGGAACATCATCATCGTTTTGATCCGCAAACGCAGCGAGCGAATTGCGGTTGACCGGAACGGAACAACAACCGAATGGCGGCGAGAACGGTTTATAAACACGTGAACTCGAGTGTCTCGCCGCGATCCAGACTGATGAGTTGTCGCGATTGAAAGTTTGAACGAGACAGTCGCTCGCACGTTCGGTTCGCCAGACCGACGCGGATCGCGCGACTCAACGTCAGTCGACAGCTTTGCAGCCGCCGCGAGAAGTCGATTCGCCGCTCTCTTCCCGAGTTCCCGTTGACGCGCAGCTGATGAAGACGATGAATTCTCTGCTGTTGTTGATTGCGATGCTTGCCAGTGTTCACTGTGAGTTTCTCCATTCTCGTCTTCTCTCTGCAATTCGGTGATTTTGCAGCGCGGCCCAAATGCACCGCCAAGGACATGGAGGGCCTGCAGGTCGTTGGATACGCACTCGAACGCGTCTTTCGTTTGACCGACTACAGCGACGTTATCGATTTGGATGACGAGTTCTATGACCAAGTGAGCTATCGGCGCTATATGAAGATTGATGGTAATCTCTCACTCGTGTTGTATGCAAATTATCATCCTTTGTTCAGATTTTGGAGAACTCGTGCAGTTGCACCAGGGGTTCCATCACAAGCTGTTTGTACTGCATTACGGCCGAAAGGACGAAGGGCAGACGTAGAAATGCGGGATGGAAAAGCATCAAGACGGATTCCTGGAATTTCGGAGAGCGCTGGATTCCTTACAGCTACTCCAGACTTTCGGTGCTGAACATCACGTGTGTTGACGTTGTCTATTGTCGTATATACTCTATCTTTAGGTCCCTTAATCCCAAAGAACGTGACCAGTCAGAAGGTATTTATAAGGAATTATTTGATGATGCAGATTTTGCGTCGTTTGTGTACGAAGACCGCTTATACTATGCAGACGGATTCACAGTTGGCGAACTGATAGAAAGGACCGGCAGTGAATCCTACTTCAAGTTTTTTCCAGACGCTAGGGACCTTTGCGTACGTTGAGTCCGACAATCTCAGCGATTATGTTATTGAGTTTCAGGTTGGGCTGAAAAACCCGGTTGTTGACATCGCTTCAAGCCTCCGTTCTGCCACAGTCGTCTTCTTAATGAATCTGCAGCCGTTGAACCGAGTGATGACGAGTGGATCGTCTCATTGGTCAACGGAATTCGGACGACGCGGTCACGGACGCGTTGTGAGAATAGATCGGCCGAAGGCGGTACATGGCGCATTGTGGACGATGGCATTATGAATTTTCCCGATAAAGACACTTATTGTTTTTACCTCCAAAGACCGCACATGCAGTAAGCTTTTGTTCCTTTTATTGCTTTCATAATGTACTCTGTTCAGAGAGCCGTGCTGGTTTGCTTACGGAACCAGGCACATCTTCGAAGAAGTTCAGCTAGCACCGGTCGAACCCGTCCTGAGGGCGGAGGTTACAACAACCACAAGTGCGCCCGTCACCACATCCACTGATTCAAACAAGATCAACTCTGACGCTGAAACGAAATCAAGTAGAATGATGACCACTTCTTGCACTCTCTCTCCTAATGTTGTCCGTGGATTGTCAGTGGTTTTAACTTTTGTTTCCGTGGCGTGTGCGATTTTTAATTCCAGTAAATGAACTTTGTAGACAAACATGTAGAAATCGATAAATGAAGTTGTTCTTTGTAGACAAACGTGGCGAGCTTCCAAATTGAAGTAGCCCTGTTCTCAGTGTTTGACGTAAAGCAGAGACCTTTTCCATTTTCTCACGATTTACCATTGTAGAGCGAATAGCTGTTGGTCGCTGCAGCGGGTAGAGCATCTCCCGGATGAGCACTTTCAGCTTTTTAGGGTCCTTTCACCGGATTGTACTCCGCCTTAATGATCTTCTTCACGAGCAGGCCATTTCGTAGAGAATACACCCCAACGCCCAAATGTCGCTCTTCTCGTTGTACGGCTTCCCTTCGCACAACTCCGGGCTGATGTAGAACGGTGTGCCGACAACGGTCTGCGCGCCTTGAACGACCGTCTCCGCCGACATAATCTTGCTTATCCCAAAGTCGCCGACCTTCACATCGTTTGGTGATCATCACATCATGAATTTGGTGAAGAAGATGTTCGCCGTCTTCAGATCTCTGTGCAAAACGCTGTTATCGTGAAGATAGGCGACCGCGTTGGTTATCTGCTCGAAGAGGCGCATAATCTCCTCCATAATTCCACAAAGGTCTCCCTCCTTGTGAGCAGCTGCGTCAGCCTTCCACCCTCCGCGTACTCCATCTCGATTATCAGAACGCCGTCCTCTTCGAACGAGACAAAGTATTAGCCGATGATACTTGGGTGATCGAGCTGCGACAGCAGCGTCACTTCATTCAACGCAAGCTGCCGCTCGTTTGAACTCATTTCATGGATTCGAATCTCCTTTACAATCACCAGCGAGTCGTCTTCCTTCCGTTTGTACAAAACCGCCATTCCGAAGGCGCCTTTGCGAATCCGCTCATACCGATTCGTCGCCGAGGGAAGCTTCCACTTTGTTGTCGCGTTGCCAGAATTTGTTTTCTGCCGCAGGAGCTTCTCTAGGTTGAAGTAGATTTGCAGGACCTTCTTACTGGAGCTCGCGGCCTCGTCCGAAAGGAAGCGATGAACAAAGCGGACGGTGATCTTCTCGCTCGTGAGCGTCTTGAAAATCTGCTCGAGCTCTTCTGCATTGGGAATTGGCGCGGTGAGGAATATATCGATGAAAACTCCCTCAACTGGACATCGATCACTGATGGACGTTCTGAAGAACTGCCGCACGGGCGTCTTTTTTTGGAGCGAATATTTCGAAATTATGTGCAAAATTCCACGTTTTAGAAACAAAACTGCGAACAAATCATCATCTTCTCAACGCCTGAAAGCGAGAGTTGTGAGCTTTCATTGTGCTGGAGATGAAGTCCGAGCTGCTTGACCGGCGACCACGCTGTTGATTGCAGGAGTTGCTCTAAACTTAATCTAAACTTAGAGCAATGAACAAACCTCTGATGTGATTGAGTGTGGCGAATTCATAATTATAGTGAACCGTGGGAATAACGGTCGAGCGAACTTCCGCGCTTCCGTTGTGCGCGAGCAACACGGCGGCGCAGCACGTGTGGCTAGTGTTGTTATTCGTTACACGAGTCACGAGCGTATATATCCGGCTGCTCCATAGAGCGCTGATGTGTCCGCTTGCGCATTTTGCACTGAAAATAGAACAAGAGAGCATTACACTTCATCTAACTTCTAGACTCGTTTCGTTTTTACGACTATTTTTGGTCAAAACACAGGCGAGACTCGCTTCAGCAAACAGCGGGCGTCACCAACGTGCGAGCGAGATGCGATGTCCACCTAGAAAAGTTGTCGCTTTTCTGGAGCTCGTGCGAAGTTACGAGTGCATCTATATTACTCATTTGTCGCAATGCAACACCACAAATTCACAGGGCACAGAAGCCCAACAATCTATATCAACAAGAAACTCTGCCACCACGGGTGAGCGCGGCAAACAGCTTTGCCACCAACAAAGAGCGCCGCCACCGCCAATGCCGCATTTCAGTGGGATTCCCGCCGTCTGCACGATCGAATCGCCGACTCGAAGCCGACAATCCACAAACGTCTACGTCGCCGGCTCGATCGCCGCACTCCAAGAAATGCGATCGGAGAATCCCGTGGAATTCGGCTTCCTGACGACGTGCTCCCTGCGCTACGGCGAAGGTTTGTTTGCCGCCAATCACCGCTTCGTCACTCTGACCAACGGGGAAATCACCTCAGTCGTCTTCAACAACGCTTCCCGCTTCGTCGATCTGCCCTCCGACAACGCAGACCTGATCTACTCGAGTCTGCAACTCCTCGGTCGCTTCCTGTGGAGGGACGCCACGCAAATCGCCCTCCGACCGAGCGAACGTCTCGTCGTCGACAATCAACGCACGATGATCGGCGCGCGGGAAGCGAATGGGAGTGTTGGAAATCAGTTTGCCGCGTTCCCTCGTAGTGGCGGAGTTTCTTGTTTGCTGCGAGCCAAGAGAGTCCAGAGACCTCCAGTGAAACCTGAGGATCACCCGAAGGAACAGAAGAGCAACGCGCCCTTTTCGTTGCTGCCTTGAATTTCAGCATTTCGCTGCCATAAATCGCGCATCATGACGCGCCAGCACACAACATATTTAATTTCGATCGATCCCTGATTGTCGGCCCCACAAGAGGACAGAAAACGCTCGAAAGATTGCGGAATCGTTTATTAACCCGATTTTAAATTTCTCTGTGCCGATATCTGGCTATATTGTGAGTTTTGAGCTCTACATTTGAGCTAATTTCGGTTCGTTGGACGAAGTTTGTTGATTGTTGAGCATCGAGAACATCACGTCGACCATCTCCTCCATACCGTAATCGTTGCGCCAGCCCCAGTCCTTGCGCGCTATGGTGTCATCGAGCGATTGCGGCCACGAATCAGCTGAACAAGATGATTAAGTCGAATGCTGATGAAATCTTCTGGAACTCGGGCATCGGGATCACCCAGGCGCTTGCACTCAAGGTCATCGAGCACAGTAACAATGCAGATTGCTTCACACGCCATCAGATCAACTTGAAATGTACTGAAATTCACTATCCAAGATAAGAAAAACAGAAATGGGGGGGGGGAAGAGTTTTATGGTTACGTGGTGTTAGCGAACGAAACAAAATTACAACCAAACGCGTCACAATAAGTTAATACAACATATCTTCATCAATTTCAGGTTAGAGGTCGAATAAGCGAACCAGCCAATGATCCTCGCGAGCTTCTCGGGCATCGTTCACATATCCCTCGGCCGCACGTCTGTTCTGTCGGCGTTGCCAAAGGCAGCAACCGACGATGAGTGTCAACAGCGGAATGCAGGTGCACAGCAGCGTGAGGATGATAAAGATAGGACGAACTTGCTGAGACTCTTCTTCTTGTCGTTTCCGAATTTCTTCCAGTGCCTTTTGACGCTCAACGTAGGCTTTCACATCGAGACCAGGTAGACGAGGCGGCGGAGTAGTAGTGATTGCAGGCATCAGAAAAATCTTTCTTCCATACAGCGAGACGACGGTCGGGATACATTTCGGAGTGCGGAACAGTTGGAGCGTGTTTTGGAATCCGTCGGCGTGCTTCGAACTATCGTAACGAACCGCCCAAGTTCCCATGACGGAATGTGCCTTCTTGATTGGATCGGTGTTCAAATATTCGTAGCGCTTGCGGCGGGTACGAACAGCTTCAATCTCTGCGGACTACAAACAATGTTTAAAAACGACAGTTACAAGACGGAAACTTACGGTGTAATTTATGTTCGTTAGTGGCATTCTATTCTGGATATAGCAGTCACCGTTCGAGTAAAACTTCGGGAATAAGCAAATGTGGTCCTTGAGCATTCCGTTCTGCAGCACAAAAACATGATCACCATCTCGGTCTCTGCCGACTCTCGTGACGGCCAGGTCTACTCCTAGAACATTTTCGATGTCGTAGGCCTCTTCGTCCTTATCCGGAACAGTGAAAATCTTGGAGACGTTTGTTGGCGACTTGCTACAAACAAGAAATTGAAACTATGAAGAGTTGATAGCGCTTACTGCTCGGGAATTTTTATGTATGCAGCCCCAATCTGAGTGGTGTTGTCCTGACCAAACTCCGCTAACATGAGGATGCGATCCTCCTCGTACGGCGACTGCACAAAGACAGCGCGGCGAACGTGATAACGGTCATTTCTCGGAGTACAATCGGATTCATCCACTTGCATGTTGTAGTCAGTTGGAGACGCCGGAAGTCCTCGTAGCCGGAACAAACACCCGCCGATCCATTCAAAGACCTCGAAATGGTCAGGGATTTCCTTGTAATAAATCTTGCATTGGGGATCGTCTGCTGGTCGTTGGGTGTACGGCAATGGTGGGATTGGAGTGGTCACGGGTAAGGATGGACTGACTTGTACACCTTGGAATAGAAGCGGCGAGCCGAAAGCGTACAAGCACGTCACTCTAAATCCACAAAGTTATAAATGAAATGCTCTCATCGAAAAACGAACCCAGTGCTCGGCGTGTACATGTAGTAACATTCAAACTCGCCAGAGTCACCTTGCAGCTGAATCATCGATCCATTGGAAGTGTTGAAAGTCGTCCCGTAGGTTGTTCTAAACTTGTTGGGAGGGCATCGCTTCTTGGTCGAATGCATGCTTCGATACACCGCAACTACTTCGTGACCATCCTTCAATGTGCGGTTGTAACAAACTGGCTGCATACCAGGGAGAATTTCGACTACAGGATTCTTGAAATCGGACTAAAATAGACTGTTGAGTGTCAGAAAGGTAGAATGGACTTACGCAAGGGTGGGAGTGGTTGGCTGAGAACAACTTGTAAGTCGTTCCTTTCTTTTCCACGAGTTGATCATTGACGAAGATATTTCTGTGGTGCATGAACAGAGTGACGTTATCTACCGTGAATGACCCATCGATCTCATTGCTTTCCGAATTCGCAACTTTAATTATCTGCATCCACGGTTCAAGTCCAATTTGTGGATTGCTGAAAATAAAACTGAAACACGAGCTGAGAAACTTGCACAAACATTCGATGATGAGTGCTGTAGTGGAGTTTACTGGATCATTGGCTTGCCGATACGGAAGATGTCATCCGTCACTTCGATATCTCGCTTTCCATATTCTAGCACCACCAATCGGCCATCTTGGTCCTGGTGGAGATGAACCAGCGGAGCAAAACCTGAAAGTTCTGCGTAATCAGAGAAGAGCGATGGAATGACTAACTGTATTCGTCTTTGAACGTGACAACATCGTTGAACAGATCAGGATCGCTGGAATCGTTCAATACGAGCTTGGCCAAGTCTATCGGGAATCTGATGAAATCCTCCTTTTGGTGGTGATGGTCGGGAGCGTAGGAGAAAAAATTCCCGCCAATATATCCGATTATCCTGAGCCATTCGGCAGGAGGAACAAGCTTTTCGCGGCTGGTGTCGACGTAGAAATCCTCGCCTTGCAGTTGCGAATGCCTAAACGCGGAGCATGGAACAAAGAACGGAGCACGAATGAAAGACAAACCTGGTGAGCAGAAGGAGCACCGGAGCAGAGCATGGAGTGACGAAGAGCGCGAGAAGAAAACGAACTGGAGCGATTGCTCACGAGCACGGCGACTGGGAACATCATCGTATTTGATCCGCAAACGCAGCGAGCGAATTGCGGTTGACCGGAACGGAACAACAACCGAATGGCGGCGAGAACGGTTTATAAACACGTGGACTCGAGTGTCTCGCCGCGATCCAGACTGATGAGTTGTCGCGAATGAAATTTGAACGAGACAGTCGCTCGCACGTTCGGTTCGCCAGACAGACGCGGATCGCGCGACTCAACGTCAGTCGACAGCTTTGCAGCCGCCGCGAGAAGTCGATTCGTCGCTCTCTTTCCCGAGTTCCCGTTGACGCGCAGCTGATGAAGACGATGAATTCTCTGCTGTTGTTGCTTGCGATGCTCGCCAGTGTTCACTGTGAGTTTCTCCATTCTCGTCTTCTCTCTTCAATTCGGTGATTTTGCAGCGCGGCCCAAATGCACCGCCAAGGACATGGAGGGCCTGCAGGTCGTTGGATACGCACTCGAACGCGCGTTTCGTTTGACCGATTATAGCGACGTTATCGATTTGGATGACGAAGTTCTATGACCAAGTGAGCTATCGACGCTATATGAAGATGGCTGGTAATCTCTAACTCGTGTTCTATGGAAATTATCGTCCTTTGTTCAGATTTTGGAGAATTCGTGCAGTTGCACCAGGGCTCGATCACAAGCTGTTTGTACTGCAGTACGGCAGAAAGAGTTCAGAGCCACGCGAAGAATGCGGGATGGACAAAGTATCGAGACGGATTCGTGGATTTAGAAGAGCGCTGGTTTCCTTACCGCTCTCCAAACTTTCAGTGCTGAACATCACGTGTGTTGACGTTGTCTATCGTCCTATATACTCATATATAATCTTTAGGTCTCTTTATCCTAAAGAACGGATGAATGCAGAACCTATTGATAGGGATAGGGAAATATTTGATAATGAAGATTTTGCGTCGTTTGTGTACGAGGACCGCTTGTACTACGCTGGCGGATTCGCGATTGGTGAACTAATAGAACCTGACGGTGAACGCTTCTACAAGTTTTT